>JAPMOQ010035020.1:215435-236942 GCA_026543055.1 Argiope trifasciata | reverse complement strand
CATAAAAACTAAATGAAATAAAACCTATTTGTGGAACAAATATAAATTAATATAATAAAGTAAACGAAACTAAAACTTGGAATAAAAGTTATTTAAGATTAACTAAAAGTTATTTCAGATTTGAACAAGTTTAAAATTTAATACCATTGTATTTAGTGAGCTCTAATGCAGCTACTACTAAAATTCAAATGAATCTAAATAAATTAGTAATATAAGCCAAGTAAAAAGGAATACAACATAATCAAAATTACAACAAATAGAAAAAGTACAACAAATAATTAATATATATATATATATGTATGTAATGTAAACTCATAATTTTTGTTCGATTTTGAGGAAATATGGGGTACTTGTCCTTAAAGATAAGAGAAAGACCATGTAAATCCACTTTTTGAAATTTTGTTTTTGATTCGGCAAGATTTTGGTTTCGCAGTTCAGTATTCGTTTCCATCAAAGATGATATCTGATTTTTTAGCAGGCGTTGTGCATGAAATAACTGTCATTATTCTAATCTGCGTTTAATAGTGTTGTTTGAAAGTTTCTCTATCCTCTTAGATGATGTCTTTTGATTACGATTCAAATTGAGAAGCTTCATTTTGATATATTTAGCTTTAAAATGAAATAACAATCAATTGATGGAACAATTAAGATACTTTTTTTGCTTTTTCTGTGTTGATAAAGTTATGCAGCTCCGGTTCAAATGTATGCTCAAGAGTTCTTTTAATCTTGTGTTCGAATTTTCCAAAAAATATGCTGTTTTTATTCTAAAGGTTATGTTTTACAAGACTGATTTACATAAAATGAATTTTACACTTCTCAAAAATAATTACAGATTGGTGAAATTTTGTATAAAATGTACCTCTTTGATTATTAAAAAATTCGATGAAATCAGTACTTAAATAATTCTTTTAAACTTTAGATTAGTTTTCATAATCAAAGAACCATTCCCCCCAACTTCAACTACTGGTTCGATTTTGCCTTCATTTCACATGAAAGCTTTAAATAAATATTCAAAAACTGCTTGTTTTCCAACCCACCATTCATTTGCAAGGAAAGTCCTGAAAAAATTTCAAGTATCAAATTTCAAGGAAAAATTCCTGACAGGATGGATTAGGGCCAATTACAACTTCGATTTCGCCAACTTTCATTTCATATGAAAGCTTATAATTAAACTCAATATTAATTAATCTTTTTAATTAATGAAAATCAAACCGTTAATTGATTTACAATGGAAAAAAAATTCTAATCAAATCGCCAGACAGGATCACCCAGCCGCAATAATTATTTTTTTTAGAGAAATACAATAATGCAAAGCTTTTTACTTTTAAAGTTGTGTAAAAATATAATTATTTTATTAAAATTAAAAAAAATCTTATTTAGCAAGAATTTGCTACTTATAAAGTTACTATAGCCAAATATGGCTTTTATTCTGCTTTGTAGAACGCTTTGAGGGATTTTTTTCTCAGTTTGATGAATTTGTCATATGATAAATATCTTATCAAATAAGGCCAACGGAATCTTAATTCATTAGAGAATTCACAGAGAAGCTGCAACTATTGAAACTAATTTAAATACTTATAATTTTCAGTATTGAATCTGTTTAGTTGTTTTTAAACATTTAATGCTCTGCGGATAATAAAAAAAAGAGAATAAAAATACTAAGAATCTGAAAAAAAGGGGGAAAAATCAATTGATAAACGATGAGCAAGTATTGTTTGCAGCACTACTTGTTTCTGAGCAGTTAAATCTCCACTGCATAAGATACAATTAACAGATACTACCTAACTAATAAACTGTCAGGAATTTCACTTCCATCGGGTTCGTTTAGTGTAGTGAGTGTATGGTTTGAAGAAACAATCAGCAGGTTTGAGTAGAAAAACAAAGATGACGTTTATTTTCCTGAAGACAGGACAGCACAAAGACGACAACTATTTGCGCACACAGCAATACTCCGTAGCAGACCGTAGACCACAAGTAGAAATCCATTGTAAAAATATTCACAACAAAGAAAGCGGTCAGATAGAATTCAGCAGGAGAGGGGATCCTCGAAGCTTCGCTCTACGGTCTCTCCACACGGCTGAAACTTCTGGATATCCCTCGCTTAGTTATGTAACTACCACAAGACTGGCCACATTACTCGACGCTGCTTCTTGAATAGACAACAAAGCACACAGCTCAGTTCAGCGCTAGCTTGACTCTGCTGTTTCTTCACTATCCTCTGGAAGACTCGTAATTTCTCGTCAATTCCGTCTACTCATCAGGACTATCCAATTTACCAATATAGCTTATTACAGGATTACTAGTTCTCAAGCAATTCAAGGCCACTCTATCAAAATTACTGCTATTACCGGCGATTCTGTTGATGACTGTTCCCTCCTGAGATTTTCGGCCCTTTATAGTTCCCGGGAGGTGGAGTTAAAAATTTCTAGACCAATCAGGAGCATTTGAGCGTATCTCGGTTGCCAATCGATGGATCAGGATAATTTTTGAAGTTTCGAGTATTAACCATTTTCTCTCCAAATTCGTCGCCAATTTTGACACTAAGCACTGAGATCATTAATGCTGCACCCGGTAGCATCCAATACACGTAACTGTACATCAGTCTTTCTTATAATGACATTAATCGTGAAGGAAAGAAAAATTACAGGTTTGTAACAAAACATTATCACTTTGATAAAAGATACGGTGATATCTTCTAAAATATAAGTATAAATTGTGGGCTATTTTGTGATAAAGTTTGTTTTTAAAATTGTACAGTAAAAGCTCCTTATTCGCGCTTCCTTCATTCGCGTTTTCACTATTCGCGTATTAAAAAAATACGACCCAATTGCTGTATTCGCGGCGAAAAATTTTTTATTTGTGGATCTAATGAATACATACATAATAATAAAAGGATTCCAATAGGTATCCAACCCAATATCCTTGGTAACTGCCGTGAAATGGATTTATAAAAAAAGTATAATAGATCTTAATTCAACTTTGTCTAAAGTATGTTGTTAAATGCAAATTGCAAACATAGTCGAAACATCGTGAATGGAATAGGACAAGATGGGTTCGAACAGTTAAAATTAAGTGACATTCAGGAATTGCTTGAATCGCAAGATGAAGATTTGACTGAGACTGATTTGGAGGAAATTTTAAATTTACAGCCCATTGAAGAAAAGGCTTCAACAATCACTGGAAACGTGACGTTTAGTTTGAAAAATCTTAGTGTAGGTTTAAGAATGGCAAATGAGCTTTGCGATTTCTTTATGAGCATTGATCTCCTCTATGGAACGAAGTCTTATTTTTAAGAGACAAATTGCTAATGTGACTGCTGCGTATCAGTATGAACTGAAGGATGTTTTAAAAACTGCCAAGCAAGAGAAAATTACAAAATTCGTCTAACCATTTCTCAAGCCTTAAGATAATTAATCAAAATGCTCAAAAACTTAAATTAAATTGATTTTTTATGCATTTTTTTATTTTGTCACGTAGGGACGTATCCCTTATAATCATATATATATGACCATTCCATATTCACGGTTTCTGTATTCAGGGCATATTTATGAAACATATACCCCGCGAATAAAGAGCTTTTACTGTATTTTAATTTTATTCCCTTGTTAAATACTTTTTAAAACACTACTCGTTTCTTAACAGACTTACCGATCCGTATTGTGCCCAATTTACAATCCAGGTTACGCACATATTTTGGAAAAATACACTGATGGAAAAAAACTACCAACACTTGGAAGGAGCTGTGCTAGATAAACGAAATTTGGTAGGCGTGTTTATACATCTGAAAGATGACGTCGATTCAAATTTCGAGCTACGCGCGTCAGTGTGGCGCTAGTAGCGACACTATGAACATGCAAATGAGGTTTGCTTTAAATAAGCGCTGTAAGGGTCGTGATCGTTATTTACAGTTGAGATTTGACGTAGTGGGTTAATGTTAGTCAAGGATGCCTCTGAGAAGACGAAGAAGCCATTATCAACAGCTCACTGAGTTTGAACGAGGTCGTGTTGTAGGGCTATGAGAAGGTGGGTTTTCTTTCCTCGATATTGCTGAAAAACTTGGCAGGAATGTATCCACTGAGCATGAGTATTGGCGGCAGTGGTCAAGGGAAGGTACTGTCTCAAGAAGACCAGGTTCCGGGCGGCCACGTGGTACTACTGAGAGGGAAGACCGTCGTATTCGGCGTATGGCTGTGGCTAATCGTACTGCGTCTGCAGCTGAAATTCGAGCTGCAGATGGCACCACAGTGACACAACGAACTGTTACAAATCGGTTACTTCAAGGACAGCTTCGAGCCAGACGCCCCGTACAGTGCATTCCACTGACTCCAAACCACTGCTGTTTGCGACGTGAGTGGTGTCAAGCTAGAGCTCATTGGAGGACGGAGTGGAGATCTGTTGTGTTTTCTGATGAAAGCCGGTTCTGCCTTGGTCGCAGTGATAGCCGTTTGTTGGTTAGAAGGAGGCCCGGTGAACGCCTGATAGTGACCTGTCTGCGGCCTAGACACACAGGGCCTACTCCTGGAGTTATGGTTTGGGGAGCAATTTTGTATGACAGCAGGAGCACTCTCGTTATCCCACGCACCCTGACTGCAAATTTCTACGTCAGTCTAGTGATACAACCTGTTGTGCTGCCATTCATGAACAGCATTCAAGGGGGTGTTTTCCAACAGGAGAACGCTCGCCCTCATATCGCTGTTGTAACCCAACATTGTCTACAGAGTGTTGACATGTTGCCTTGACCTGCTAGATCACCAGATCTTTCTCCAATCGAGCACGTATGGGACATCATTGGACAACTCCAGCGTCATCCACAACCAGCATTAACCTTCCCTGCATTGACCGCCCGAGTGCAACAGTAATGGAACTCTATCCAACAAACTGATATTCAACACCTGTACGACACAATGCATGCACGTTTGCATGCTTGCATTCAAAATTCTGGCGGTTACACCGGTTACTAATGTACCAACATTTCACATTTGAAATGGCTCTTCTCGCCAATGGCTCTACCTGTGATCTTGAAACTTTAATCAATTAAATATGTTACCTAGTCAAATGTATTCCTAAAATTTCATTACTGTACAATAATTTTTTCTTGGTGTTTGGAATTTTTTTCCATCAGTGTATATGTTAATAATCTTCTAAAATATAATTTAAAAGTTTGGGTTGTTTAGATATAAAGGTTCCTTCAAAGAATTGCATTATAATTATACACTTTTTTAAATATTTTTTCACCACTGGTAATTTCTAAACTGACAAATTATCACTGTATAATAACCAATTTACAGATATTATCTAGTTTATAAACATTGTTTCTCAAAAACCAGGTACGCCAATGATATTCGAAAATTAAAAATGCTGAGCTATTTAGAGTTAAAGCTTTCTTTAACGAATTATATTTTAATTTTATTTTCTTGTTAAATAAGTACTTTTTGCATCGCTCTTGCTTCTGACCTGACATACCTCCAATGCATACTACCTAATTTGCAGGCTACCCAATTTACAGGTACCATCCAGAATACTTTGAAAGAAAATACAATAAATTTCTAAAATACAATAAAACTTTGTGGGCTATTAAGAGATACTTTTAATTGCGTTTTAATTTTATTCTGTTGTTAAATACCTTTTGCGGCATTACTTGATTTTGAACAGAAAAGCTTTTACTGCACAAGACCCAATTTACAGATGTAATCCGGATTTTAAGCAATATCATTTAAAAATTTGCTTATTTTAGGTCTTAAAAAGAGCGATTCTGCATCCCTCTATGAATATGAATACAACTAAAATACTGTGTATCAATACTGTACACCAATATGATCAAAATATTGTGAGTAACAGTACAAAACTGTAATTGTCCATGTCGATAAAAGCGAATCTACAAATCTTAATATGCTTTAAGTGTCTGATACGTAATTTGTAACTGTTTCTTCAAATATTGTAAACTAAAATACTTACTATTTCCTTTGAACGTTTGAATGCTGTATAAAAGTACAAAGTACTGCTATATATCAAAATTAAAGAGCTGCATGATGATAAAGGCGAACCTATGGATTTTAATGTGTTTTAAATATTTGATATGCAGTTTGTAACTGTTTCTTTAAATATCTAAACACTAAAATGCTCATATCTCCTCTCAACATTAGAAACAACTTCAGAATAAGACACAGTATTTAGAATGAAAGAAACTTTAATAACCATTTTGATGAAAAACATCATTTTTTTTCAAATTAGAATTAGAGGTTAGCATATCAATGGATCCTTAGAAGGAAGTGATTGCGTCAATCTCGTGATCCGGAATAAAATTTAAAAATAAAAATCGTTTGCTGATAATGAAACTGGATTGTACTGGTTTACGCAGGAAACATCTGAAGCTGTTTCTATACTATACATCGTATCACTGAATATTCAATTAATCTTTTTATTTTAGCATATTCAAATAGTATCTTGGTTTGTAGCACGTGGCACAAGGTTAAAATGGTACACGCGTATAAACGTTAAGCAAATGATGTATTAGGCATGCTTTTTGCTATTTTTTTAGAAATACAAATCTAATTTGCAGTCATAATTGAATCACTGTTGACTCATTGTAGAATATTATTTATTAGGTTCTTTAGATTATTAGACATTGCAAAATCGATATGTAGTTCTTATTGTTTTATTGTTAAGTAATAAGTCTTATGATTCTGGATTATGTCGAATTAGTATTAAAAGACCATAGAGCTGTATATGACAATAATGTAGAATTTTTTTAAATATATTTTTCGTATTAAATACCGTTATAAACTTTATTAAACTCTTATTATACATAGTATATATGACACTGACAATGAATAACTGCTTGATAAACAAATCTACTTTAGAGAATTCAGAATATTAGAATTTTTTTTTGCACTTAGCTGAAAGAAAAATATTTCTTTATATAATATTTTGGTTCAGTTGAATCATACCATTGTTGGATACCTTTTTGCTTTCTATTATTTGAAATATACCAACAGAACGTCTGTTAATCGTATTAAAAATCGACGAGAAGATTTTGACTAATCTTTATGCATGAGACTTTGTCTTGTTCGAAAAATATATCTTTGGAATTATGTATGTCTGTTTGTTGATTTATCTCTTTATCCATCTACGAACAGCTCAAAATCGCTTTCAATCAGAGGCAAGACATTTACATTCGGTCATAGCTGCAAATCCCAGAATATCTATCAACATCTGAAAGAGATCTTCAGATGGAAGTCAGCATATGTGAACTATGCATATGAATGTGAACATAAATACTTTTATCTCAGCTTGAGACCAATCATAACTATTATTAAATCATAAAATTGTTAAAATACCTCGGCACTATTTATCATACTTTCTCGAGTCAGAAAAAAACATTATTAAAATTATGTGTGTCGGTTTATCTCTGTGTATGTCTACGAATACGATAAATCGTAAATTCTTGAGTTAAAGCTATAAATTGTCAACGTCCTGGCACAGGGGTAGCGCGTCTTCCCCGTGATCTGGCGTCCCGGTTCGGGCATGGTTGTTCCTCTGTGTTCTGTCTGTGAGGCGTATGAATGTGCCCCCCTGTAAAAAGGGGTTGTGCAAGTGAATGTGTGTGTGTCATCTTCATTTGAGCTAGAAGTCAGAATTCTGCCCTCTGGGTGCTCAGGGGTCTTTACCCTCAGAAGCTACTGCACCCTCTTTCCGTGGAAACACGGACACGACATCATCATCAAAGCTATAACTTTTATATTCGGTCTTAGATCCAAATTCCTGCATATGGACGATATCTTCGGATGGAAATCAGTAAATATGAACTATGTATAAGAATATGAACCCAAACACTTTTCTTTCAGTTTGAGAACAATCGTAAATATTATTAAATAAATCCTTATAATTTCTCAAAATTATGTATCAAACTTTCTCGAGTCAGAAAAACATATTTTTAAAATTGTGCCAATTGGTCAATCTCTCTGTTCATCTAAGAACACAATACTTAAAAGCCGCCTTGAGTTAGAAGCAATGAATTTTAAATCAAGTTTCATCCAATTTTGAAGATATCTCTCAACATTTGGCTGAAATCTTGGGAATGAAGTCTACCCGAATGAATGTAAACACAAATAGGTCTCTTACAGATTATAAGTAATAGGAATAATTGCTGAACAATATGTCTTTCAATTCCTCAAAAGTGCAGCAAAAATCCTTAAAATTGCTACATTATCAGAAAATGCACATACTCATCCTATGAGTTTGAATAAATTTAATTTTTCAAAGAATTATTTCCTTTGATTTCGATCCACCTTTATAAATTACAATTAATATAAAATGTTGTTGTCCTCAACAATGAAAGTGAAATTATTGTCAGAATTGATGCATTGTAACATTTTTTTAGTGTAACCGGCATTCATATTATTCAAATGTCCCCCTTAAGTAATCAGTTGACGCACCTGGAATATTAGTTCATAATTTCAATTTTTCGAAGTTGTATTCACATTTTCGGTTATATACCTTATGAAACACTTGATGCTAAAAACACTTTCAACAAAGTATATTAAGCATTTATGAAAGCATGCAGCAAGTTTTTCAATGTTTTTTTCCGAAGAAATCCTGTCCCGAGTCATTCACGCGAGCAGAGATCTCAAAATTTATCTCAGTGGACGACCTTCTCTAGCCTACGTCATCAATATCTGTACATTCATTCTCAAACATGTGACATAATTTCACAATCTTACAGCATGACATTGTATTTCCACCATACACTTTATATAAGTGAAGATAAATTTCAATACATTTGCACCTTTACATTCACTGATATCAAATTACTGCATGTATTTCCAATTTGAGTGTCACTTATAACCGATGGATGTGTTTAAAACTGATTGTGAAACAAATTGAAATCACCACATGAAAGCCTCTACGTCATAGGATACGTATATATGTTTCAGATGTTGCCGCAAAGTTTCATCTAAGTAGCCATTAATCGAAAAGAGCCATTTTCCAGGAAGAGAGCAACTAATTTTTTGATTGACATAAATGTGATACTTGATTTTCTAATTTACATCATGACCTTGTATTTTTTTCTTGACAAAAAAAAATCTGAAATCCCTCTAGAAAATCTTTCCATTAAAAACAGTTTTGAGAATCCATTATTATTATGCCATAAACCAGAAGGTTAAAATTTGGTATGTGGTTTTTACATCACATTTGAAAATTTACAATATGATTTTAAGTAAAATCTGTTCAGAGAAAGTCTGACTGTTCCAATATAAGCTGATTCCATAATTAAAAAACGAAGATGGCTAGATAGATAAAATGCGGTTTATAGATTTAACATTTATTGTGTAGACACCTGTCAAATTTTGAGTCAAATCCAACGATGGGTTCATTGTTTGTTGTTCTGTCCTGTCAGAAACAAATAAATGCGATAATTCTAAAACGTAATGTCCTCAAAATATAAAATTTGTAACGGGATTTTGTGTCAACCGTTTGTTTCGATCAGTTGGGAAAAACGTATCCTAAACAGAAATTTAACTTTTGGATACTTTTAACGGATGCATGCTGGGGATTAATAGCTAAATAATTCGCCATGGATGACATTATAGATTCAGAGAAAAATTATAATACCAAAAATTAATATTTCATAACGAACAATAATGCCATGTAGGGAGTTTTCTGGCACGATAAGTTTATTAAAGAGTATGCGAGAGAGTTTTGGAGTGACCATACTAGCTCGCTATATTGTAGTTTTGCGTTATTTTCATATAACTATTTTATTCTAATCTTTGAATTCAAGACATGAGGCCAAATGTCTTTGCTTGTTTTGTAAAAAAATTATTATTATATAATATCCCATGTTTTTATTCTTAATATTCATTGCCATGTTTTTTCATACAGTATTTTTTTACTCAAAATTCCTTTCGATGTTTTTTATTGTTGCTACTGTATCATCTTTTCTTTTCTTTTTAAGTAAAAATACTTGTATTATCCCTTTATACCAAACTGGAAAGTAGTCACATGAACTTTATAAATTGAGGCATGAATAGGTGTTAAAATAGGTATCGAATTGATACTGAAACTGTAGATATGTATCACATTATGCAACCAGCAGAAAAGGTCAGCAAAATTTTAATCTGTGTATTCCCTTTTTGATGAAATACAATGATTATCACAGAATTCACTAATATGAAATACACAAGAAACGCAAGGTACTTTACTTCCTTGTCATTTCCTTGCAGTTGAGCAACTGATTGGAAAAAAAATGTTTTCAAAATACCGCCTTCATTTTCGCTAATCCGATAATAAGGGGCTATCGTTAAGAGCTCGATCGGAGTTGATGCGGAAATCTTGTCGTCAGCAACCGAGGAATTCTTATGAAATTTCCTCATCCAGAATAAATAAATAAATAAAAGAAATTTGTCATCTGTATTCGATGGTTACCAGCTGAAGTCGAGTGTGACAATTTCCAAGATTAGAAAATGGATTACGTATTAATGGCTTGATTCGAAGTGTAATCAGCAAAGGCGATTATGTATGGCTGTGGTTGATTTCTCATTTGCAGGGACTTATGACACTCTTTTAACCTTAATTTAATTGTTTTCAGTTCTGCTTCATTAAGCCGTTTCGAGTAACTAAACGAAATTTGACACGTGTTGAAAATAACTAAAAATAACACAAAGTTACTATTTAAGAAAACAGTACTGATAATGATGGTTATTAAAAGTTAAATAATTCAAAATAGACGAATAGGTTAACAGAGGTTATTGCGTTGCAAAATAGAGTTAAGAAATAGTAATCACGTTTCACTGAAGCTGTTGAACTTGTACATTAGGAAAGCCTGTTAGTTAAGGAGCGAGTAATAAAGTTCTGCGGTAATATCTCTGGATTTTGCAATCTGTTGTAAAACTAGAAATGTATTATATGTGACAGGTTTAGACTTCATGACTTTCTCTAGCGAGGTTATGTAAGTTATTATAGATGCATAACCTAATGCGCTCAAACGATTGCGAAGGAAAATAAAATGAAGCTTTTAAAAAGTTTTTTTAACTCTTTGTTCACCATTTGAATTCGAATGTTTCAGACACCATTCAAAATGATTCATCATTCTGATGTTTTGTTTATTTTTTTAATTTTGATTATCAAAAATACCAGAGTAACAAGATAGTGAATTTTTGTTTTGATAATTAAGCATTGAATAATAATTAAGTAATGATTAATGATAAAAATTAAGTATAATAAAAATGATTCATCATTCTGATATTTTGTTTTTTTATTTTTATTATCAAAAATACCAGAGTAACAAGATAATGAATTTTCGTTTTGATAATTAAGCCTTTAATAATCTTTCTGAGTGCAAATGTTAATTAGCCTTATAACGGCATGCCTTGCTGAAATTTTTACAATTGAAATTGTAATGATTAGTTTGACTTTGGATGATTGGATGCTTATTATTTAAATTTGAGGAGAACCATTTCGCAAATAATAGATTAAATAAAATAAGAATAAATTTAAAAGACAAAAGTCATTTGTTAATGATTAAGCATCTCCAATGTTCTTCACATTCATATAGATTGAAACTGCGTTCAGTATACCAGATAATATTTGCTGTGTTTTTGGAAGATTAGTTGTAATGAAGTAGTAAGATAGAGAATAATCATTTTTAAAGAAATTTTACAATAATTCAGCATACCCAAGGGGTCTAAACCTTGAAATTAGACGGTGGGAAAAAAGTTTTACCCACATACATATTACACCTATCTTAGGGGCAGGATAATAAATAAAAAAATAAAAATGGAACAACCCAAATGATACGCATTAACACTTTTTCCTTTCTCTCCTGTCCGTGAAAATTTGTTTTTTCTTTATTTTTCACCGTTTCTGTTTTTCTTTTCATATTGACACAGATTTTTAAACGCTTAAAAGTTTTAAACTGCAGATTAACGCGTCCCTGTAAAAGTTTCACGTGAACACCTTAACCACTTAGCAGTTTTATTTTCTTTACTATCTAATAAGATGGATCCTTCTATTCTGGGAATTTTTTCTTATGTTGATGCAAATAGAAATGTATTGAATACTTGACTTATCTATGCATTCGAAGTAATTTTAATATTGAATTATAATCGTTATGAATGGCTTATTTTTTGCTTACAACTATGAAAATTTGATAAATCGATGCACGTATCGCACTCGGGCAAAACAGTTAAGTGGTTAAATACGTTACGGGCTTCGAAGAGGTTTAATTAAATATAAATATATTGCCTACTTAAAACATTCTCTGCCACTGACACCCTGTGCGTTGCAAATAAATGTAATTGTATCAAACCATCTATGTTATTAGATGATACCTTCTCTACTACAGTAAAAGCAAAGAAGGGGGCATCTAATTAGATAGACGGTCCTGATATCAAGTGTGGGTAGTGACAGGATTTAAAAACGGATTATTTATGTCCTGTATGTGTTGGTGTATAACAAGATACGCCATTTGATCTAAAGATCTCAAATTTATCAAAGATGTATTCTGGTTAAACGGAATGGACGTTTCAAAACGATTAAATTTTTCAAATTTTATTAAGAATTTTTTTAAAAAAAGATTATTAAAAATTAGTTAGAAATAAGAAAAAGGATTTTCCCCGTGATTATTTCCAAAAATATTACTAACCCGTTATTGTTTATATAAAAAATTTTTAAATTCCATTTTGATAATACAAGCTAAATTGCATGAATTTTATTTGAATTTTTCAGATTAAGTGTAATATGTTTCCATGATAAATATAAAGCGATTGAAACAATTATTATTTTGTGACTAAGTTTTCTATCTTTATTTTATTTGAAATAATTTGTGAGGTCATCAGAAATGTCATGTTTGTATAAAACGAAAATAATGCAACCAATAGCTAATATCAAAAGCCAGCTAATACCAATTATACATTACATACATGAAAAATAATGTAAAAATAAAAAATTATAAAACCATGTAACCTTATGCAACAAAAGCAGGAATAAGTGAAGTAGACTAATATTCAATAAAGGAATTTTCCGAATAAAAATAGTGAAACTTGACCCATAAAGTCAGTCAAGTATGTCACGGGACAAACATAATGAGGCAAATAATTTAAAATAGAATTACACGTTTTATGCTGTATTTTAATGTTATTTTCATCTATTGGTATCTTAGTTTACAAAATATACAAAATAAATTTAAAATGGGTTAAAAATTAAAAAGGTGCAAAATATTTGATGTTAGAATTAATTGATTCTATTATAAATTTTATTGGTGATAAAATATTTTTTGAACATAATTTATTTTTAAAAGAATGATCTCAAAAGGTTTCAATTTAATTATTGTAATAAATGAGTACCTTTTATTAACCTTTCTCATATTTATTAATTTAAATGGTTGCATTTTTCTAATTGTACAAATAATAACAAAAATAACAATTTAAAGTTATTAATTTTACTCTTAGAGCATTGTGTATATGAAAGTATTTTTGTGGTAAATTATTTGGAATTATTGACAAATACTAACTAAAACTGGAGGTTTATTTGTTTCAAATCGTTGTTTAACAGGAAGGATCAAGCAGCTCAGGAATTAATTGCGGCTGTGTCCACTTGAAGCTGCCAATCCCGTTCAATGTACAGGAGGACGGACATGCTCTGGGACATCCACACTTCCTGATTCCCCCTCTCATGCGAAAATTGACGCCATTTCCTTTATATGCCCCACTTCTTTGGCAGCAGAACACCCTTTCCTCATTGTACGTTTTTGGAATCAATTAAACCGATGCTTTAAAACAGATATATTTTCGTTTCCCAAAGCTTCCAGAACATATCTGAGGACGAATTAAAGCGCATATCTCTTTTGTTCCATTGTTCTAACAATAATAGTTTTATGTATCCTGTGGCATCTGAAATTGCCTCTTTAATTCGAAATTTAGGTTTGACAAATAATTTTTTTACAAATGTCAGGAAAAGAAGACAGTGAACCCTATTAAACACTTTTGGGAATTTTTTAGTAAGAGTTATTACATTTTTTCTGCATGAGTATATTAATACGTCAAATCTCTAAAAAAAACTGTTTTAAAACGAAATATATGCATTCGTGTTGTGACATAAAAGCCCTTTGACAGTTACCTGTCAGATATTTAAGCGGAGTGAGTGTCTCACGGTTTTTCAGCACCGCCACTAGGGCCAAGAATACAACACAACAAATTCCTGGGTCACATTCGCTTGCCCAATACCATTTTTACACTCACACACAGAACAGCAACCATGCCGGAACAGGGACCCGGACAGGGAGCCCATGTCACAGAGGAGATGCACTAACCCCTGCAGGCCACTGGCCTTTAAGGTATATACTTTTTAAACATTTTAAAATATTTTAGGTGATTTATTTTTTACTATTATTATTATCTTATTACCCAATGTAAATTCATTTGGAACAAAACTAGGTACGATTTTGTAATTCCAATCAAATGCTAATTTCTAGCATTATTTTTAGGTAAAATTACTGAATATTCTTAAGAATTTTACTTTTTTCTGAACTAAAATTGATTTTTAAAGGCCTAAAAAAATTCGGAACATGAAATGCACATCCCATTTTCTTTTAAGGTTTGACTGAAATCTTTATTATCAATTTCATTTAATTTCTTCAAAAATTAACACGCTTGAAACATTGCAAAGATATTTAAATCTAATGAAAACATCATTTTGAAAAAAGTCACTTAAGATGCACATTTTATTTTTTTAATCCTTCATATACTTATTTTACTGAGCAATACATTTTATAACACTATTTTAGTTGAATATAAACCAGCGGGTGACCGAGCTCCGCTCAGAGAAAACAGGTATCGAAGCTAACTCGAAGATTTAAATTTTCAATTGTGATTTATCAAAACAATACATGCCATAAGAAAATTTGTGAAACAATTGGTGAAAAGATAACCGGTTAAAGTGCACCATTGTAAACTATTCTAAACAAAGTTAGAGTTTGGAAAGGGAACTATTCTATACAAAGGTAAAGTAAAGGTAAAGATTGAAGTGTGTTGAAGTTCAATATTTTTGACAAATTTATTTAGAAAAACCAAACATATATACATACATAAGAAACATATTATAAACCTATAACAGCATAAACATAAAACTTTATTAGTTCGCCATATTGGCTATAGATGGCAGCACGTTACCGCTTGAAAATTTAAGTAGCCATTAGGACGAACTAATAAAGTTTGAAAATATCCTATCTGTAACTCCGAACTGCTCGACCGTAGCGCTTCAAAACCGGCGCCAATCGATTCCTCGTGGCCAAAAACCCCATACCCCCAAGTTTACCGGAGTTTATTAATTCTGGGGCGATTTTCGACTTGGTAACCATTCCTCGTATTATAGTATTAGATAGATATATATTTTGATGTTGAAAAGATAAAAATAAAACTGCATGTCCATCTTTACTTACTTCAACGTTCATTGTCCTCTTAATTAAGAAAAAAGAAACAATTTAATTATATTTAATGATTTAATTAAAGAAAGGATAACTTCAAAAGACATGTTTAGATTTTTATTGTTTAATTTTACGTAATTTAGGTATTTGGAAAGAATTGTTCTTAAGTGAAATGCCGTTTCAAAACATTTCTGTATTCAATAAATATAAATTAGTCATCTTCGATGACTAATTATTCATACTTCTCATTAACACTACCAATATAATAAGTCAACCGACTTCAATGATCTTACTACTCCGATGAAAGCATAATTTAAATTACGCTTGCAAAATAAATTTTAAGTTAACTTATTGTTTAGTCATGCTTGCAAAGCGATGAATTTAATTGGTAAAACCGATACAATTGTTATCTTTGGGAGTATGTCAAGGTTATATTGGTTTCATAACTCTTCCACCTTCTCTTTTGATGCAATAGATGGCGTTACCTTATTAACATCAAGGCATATTTTCCATGATCCTTCTTGGGGGATCATTATCAGATTTTATTCGAAGTGATTGTCGTGCGTTTTTGTGTTCGTGTATCTTTTGTTTTGTGAAATGGGGAACTTAGAAAATTGAGTAATAGTTCCTGAGTCAAGTCCATTATATTAATCTATCTCATAAACAAATCATAAAAGACCGGCTTCCTAGCTTTTGGCTTGCGTGTCTTCCTAGTGTTCTGGGTGTCCCAGTTCGAGCATGGTTGTTGTACTGTATTCTATCAGCGTGTTGTGTGAATGTGCCCCCTTGTAAAAAGGGATTGAGCAAGTGAAAGTGAAGCATGAAGTAGCTAAGTCGTACTAATGGTCCTAGTTTGCACTACTGAAAAACAAGGGACTCGAATTTTGGCTTAAAATCGCTGACAACAGGCTTGTCAACGACAAGAGTCATTGAAAACAAAAATAACAGTTATAAAGTGCCATGTCCATCTACATAGATTTTTCAATGGAAATGGAGGACAGATCAAGTGGAAGGAAATAATAATTAATGAATACGAGAATGATGAGTATTCGAATTGAACAAAAATTGGCTTAATAGGCACGGTGATTGAGCTTGGAGAGATTTATATTAGGGTTTTTATTCTTATTTTTTAAGTTTTTTAACTGCTTAAAATTATAAATATGGTAAATTTTATCAATCAAAATATATTTAATTATTATTTACCAACCATTTTAAATCTAGTTTAAATATTTAAGATCTTAAATTTTTCCTATTAAATAATTTTTTTAATGTCATATTAAAATTTTTTATCACTCATAATAATTTGCATTCATTCTAAGTTTGAAATTTATCAGGTTAATGTTTCTATCTTATGATATTCCTTATGAAAAATACATTTTTTACTATATTGTACCCGATTTTAGAATTTGTTTCACCGGATTTACAAATACCTTATACCAAATCTCATTCGTATAGCACACAGCATTTTTGAATTAACATGTTCACAGACAGATAGACGCAATTCACAAAATCTGAATCACTGAGGGAAATTTGGAATGTGAAAATTTATCAAAAACTAGAGTTCTAATTTTATTGACAATTGCAACACTTTCTTTATGTATATTTCTTATTCGAGAAAGTAAAACACTGAGCATTCGTGTCTTTCAAGGCTTTAGAAACTGTCTACAATTTTTAATGCTGAAAAAATATCACCTTTTCTTACAATCATGCGAGAATATTTCTTGAAGATGACTGCTTCTAATTTACAAATTTTGCTGACGCCAACCTTGACTTGACCTTGAATATTAATAACACAACCTCGAGTTCAGCAATTGTTTGCCGAAGAAATATTTCAAACTTCAGTTCTGAACTGAGCGATACGAAGATACAATTTTGGCGTGTTTCTATTTGTATATAGATAGTTAAGCAAGGAATGAATCGGTTTTGCAATAAATGTAAATAGCACCAGACGTCAGTCTTGTTAAGCGTTACAAAAATTAAATTTTTGAATCGATCTTTCATTTCTTAAACTATTGGTTAGCGAATGAAGCAGTTAAAAATTAATCAATCGATCATCGATTGTCTTACACTTTTTAAAGTCAAATATGATGCTATTAGAGTATTTTTTATATCAATGGATAAACAAGGAATGAAATGTTGTTACAAGAGATGAAAATAGCACCAGCCGCAGTCTCTTAAAGAGTCATAAAAATAAAATTTTTGTTATCGGTCTTTCATTTCTTAAAACTATTGATTTGTGAATGAAACCATTAAAAAATTAATTAATCAATCATCAATTGTCTTTCAAACTTTAACATTAAATACGATGCTATTAGTTTGTTTCTATTTGCATATTAATGGATAAACAAGGAATAAAGTGTTGTTACAAATAATGTAAACAGCACCAGGAGTAAGAATCACAAGTCTCGTAAAGAGTCACAAAAATAAAAATTCTGAATCATTTTATTTTTTAAACTATTAGTTAGGGAATGAGACAGTTAAAAAATTAATTTATCAATCATAGATTGTCTTACCCTACTATTTAATTCAAATAGGATGCTTTTAGTGTTTATATTTGTGTTATATGCTAACGTGTTTATATTTGTGTCGATGAATAAGCAAGGAATTAATAGCTGTTACAAGGAATGCAAAAGGCATCAAACGACAGTCTCGTAAAGCGTGAAAAAATATTTGTGCCAATCTTTTATTTTTCAAGCCATTATTCAGTGAATGAAACAGATGAAAAATTTAGTAAATCTATCAGCTGTTTCCTCACGCCACTAAAGTCAAATATTATTATGCCATTAGCTTGATTGATGGAAAGGAAGGAAGGAATTGCTGTTACAAGAGATGTCAAAAGCACCAAGCGTCATTCTCGCAAAGTGTCACAAAAATAAAATTTTTGAATCAATCTTATGTTTCTCAAGTCATTAGATAGCGAACGGAAGCGGTTTTCTTTTATCACTTATACCATAGGTTCCCAACGTGGGCAATTGAGGCTTTCAGGGGGGCGGTAAAAGATCCAGTGGAAATTAAGGGGCGTTGAGAAGATTAATCAAATACAGTCTACAATGACTTCAAGGAACGATTCCAGGGACATTTTAAGTATGGAAATACCAGAATGGGTTTTGTATCCTTTTTCCAATGTCAACACAACAGGATCACCTCATTTTGAAGAATAACTAATAGAACTGACTACAAATGAGTAATTTAAAATTAAAATGCATAGAATTCAGCCTTCTCATTAATTAAGCTAGAAATTCTATGTCTTTAAATTTTAGTAAAAATACTTTTTAATTTAGTTAAGTATGCGTTTTGATTGCTCTCTGAAACTTCAAATTTATTTATTTAAAAAGCAATCGTTTAGTATGGATTACTTCGTATAATTAAAACCCCTGTCTCTTCTTATAACAGGTAAATTAAAACTTTTTTTAAATAAAGAAGAAAATCTGTAGCGTTTCAATTCCAAAAATTTTATATCTTTCAGTAATTATTTTATATTTAATTCTTGTTTTCACCATGCATTATGTAAGCTCTTATTTATCTGGAGTGGGAGGGGGGGGGAGGGCGGTATAGAAATATTCACTGGAAAAGGAGGCACCAGTTCCAAAAAGTTTGGGAACCTCTGATTTATACCGTTAGCCTGTTTACATTAGTGCAGAGGTGTCCAAACTACGGCCCGCGGGCCAAACCCGGCCCGCGAAGGGTTTTAAAACATAATGAAGTTTTCACCCAAACCTTTTCATTTTCATAAAGGTATATCGAAAAACTACGTGGCCAACAAAACGGAGTTGTTGTACTTGACGAAACACAAATGTCTATCGTGCTGTTAAGTTATAAGACTAAATAAAAAAATATATTTCGGTAACTCAAACATAAAAGAAATTTTATAAGCATGTGAATTTTGATGATAAGCAGAGTCTTATTGTTTTGTTGTAAATAAAGCATCAGCAATTTTGAGTAGTTCGCTTAAAGAAGCACTTAAGTATAAATAAACAAATATCGTTTTGATTTCGATAACGTTTCAAATTTTGATCCCAACTATAAAGACATTCTTCAACAACAACAAAAAAAAAACAGTTTCATCATTCGCATTAGAAGTTGCATGAAAAAATTTCAATTTATATGAAATAATTATACTTTGTTTAGTATTTTGTATTTTCAAGTTACAATAAAATAGTATTAATTAATAGTATTTAATGCTACTTTACTCATAATGATATTTTTCAATTTGTATATACATGTGGCCCGTATAACATGAATCTAATTTCGATCCGGCCCGCGCAGCGAAAAGTTTGGACACCTCTGATTTAAGCCATTGGTATAGCGAAGGGAATAAATTTTTTAAAAAGTAATTATTCGATAATCATTTGTCTTATGTCATACTTTAAAGCCAAATATAACATCATTCTTTGTTTCTAAATCATTGTGCTACCAGCCATCTGTAAAACTTCTAATGGAGAAGTATCATCATGTATCAAGATAGTATGTTGAGATGAAGTGGCATGCTTCCAGATCGGAACCAAGGTTATGTGACGTGAAAGTTGCGTCAAGCGGAAGTTTGTGGCTCGTTCGGAAAAGAGCGGAAATAGTAGTAAACACACCTCTCTCGTGTTAGTGTATTTTTGGGACTCTCCAGCGCTAAGCTGCCGGACACTCTCCCTACTTAAACGAGTCATTTTTTTCCCCATTATAGTTTCGTAATAAATGTTTTTTGTTTTTTTCCGTCTGTTACGATAGCAGGTTCTTAACCTTTGGAGAACAGATGGGATTGTAAAGATAGTAGAAGTTATAAAATGATTCGTAAATGATGGCCTAATAATTCTTTCAAAAAGACGTGTGTCGAGTTATTTTTGTTTCAAAAATTCAAGGTCAGATGTATGAAAATATCCTGAAAAAATCTAATTGAGTTGAAAGTTTCATTTAAAAAAATTGAAATTAAAAAAAATTTAAAGTTAAAATGAGTTTTATTTTAACTTATTTTTAAAAAACTTCCTTTTATTCTTTTAATTGATTTTAAAAGTATTTTAAAGTAAAACTATTTTTTGCATAGGTTGCATGTTATAGAGAGACATGCAGCAATAATTAAGTAAAGATGAAATTTGTATCCAATTTTTCTTCTAAGCCAGAAAACCGATTTTTAAATGATAAATTGGTGGATGTTTTTCTTTTCTTTATGTAAATTATAGACCTTGGATTTGGCCTTGAATGCAATAATTCCTCAGGTTTTGATTTTAAAAACTCCCGCTTTAACATTTTCTGTTTCTTATCATAATGAGTAAAAACCAACAACAAAGAAATGGATTTTCAGTTTGCCATTATTGAATAAAGTCAAATTAAAAATTAAAATTTCGTGGCTTTTTTGCTAATTGATTGAGGTCAGAAATTCTCAAAAACCACAATTGTAACCGTAAGATAATGTAACAGTTTTACTTATTTGGTTCATTGCAATGGTGATCTAACTGTTTAAGTAGACCGACAGTCAAAAGATTTGATACAGTTCTATTCTTTAGATACTAAAACTATATGTCAAAATGTTTATTAAATTCTTGATCTTTTGCAATTATCGTGTATTCTGGCAGATAGATAAACAAATGATCGGTTAATTAAATTTCATTCCAAATTTGATGAAAACCTACGGTGTAAAGATTACACATTATTTATATTATAGTATTTTTTGATACCCGGTTCATAGAATTCCAAAAATACGTGTTTCGAATTTGAAGAGATGGGGAACTTAGAGATTCGTCAAAATTTTGAGTTAGTGGTAACAGTTTTTTTTTTTTAATTCCTTCTATTAGTTCATATTATCCCTATATATGTATATCTTGTTCAAATTTTCAATCTTTAACAAAATATTTCTATTCATCCACTCAAGTTCAATGGATGACCCTTAAGGTTAATAAAGTTAAAAAAATATTAATATTTACATTAATTAAGTTTAATTAATTTTCAATACTTTAAATAGTTTTAAGCAGACAGTTGTTCGGTTGGTAAAATGCAAGGATTTCGGTATTTGTTACTTGAGGGTGAAGAATGCGATTTTAGTTCTTGTATATGTATATATATATATATATATATATATATATATATATATATATATATAT
>JAPMOQ010035020.1:172027-215425 GCA_026543055.1 Argiope trifasciata | reverse complement strand
TATATATATATATATATATATATATATATATATATATATATATATATTGAAAATTATAGTTTTTCATTTAATTCATAAAATATAAACGAGAGTTTCATATTTTTTCGTGATAACTCCCGAAAATACTATTGTGCTTATCTAATATCTACATCATTAAAAAAATGTCTATTCATTGACATCATTTTACTTTACACACTTCTTTATGCCCACTTCTTTAAATTTTTTAAAATTCCTTAAAAAATGCACAAATTTTTCAACATCAAATTGTATCTTTTTCTTAAATGTACTGCTGCAAATATTTCAACAAATTTTTAATCTTTAGTGATTTTTTGTTTTCTAAGTTGAAAGTTAAAAATGAGGGATGTTGCTTATTATTTTTGATTATGGAGTTACGTTACCAAAATGACAAAGTGCAATTGGGAATAGATTATTCAAACTCATAAGTATTTAACAGCATTTAGAAGCCTTGAAATTTGATCATTTTTGCACATTAACATGTAAAAAGTTCATGTACAAAGTAAATCGAACAAGAATAAGATTATTAAGATAAATACTGCTTAATTGGAGGTAACATTTTGAAGCTTAGAAATATTTTTGGAGGAAAAGTTTAGAAGTCAAGTTTATCGTAATAATTGACGCAATCAGTATTCCTAGTGAAACTTATGATCACCAAATTTTATAACATATAGTGTGATCCAACTATCAATTAAAGATTTTAAAATACATGTTTTAGAAATGAATAAGATATGAATATGTAGCTTCAGTAAGAATGATAGAAAACTCCTTTTTTTTTATCCATAAAAGTCGTACGCAAGTAATACACTATAAACCTTGTACAGTATTCGAAAGCAGAGGTCAAAAGTTTTGGCACCATCTAAAAACATTTCTATTATATATTTCTTTAACAAATGTTTGAATTTTGTTATGTTCTATGACGCCCTTTTAGGCAACTCGAATAATTATTTAAAACAGTGGAGAAAGAAAATGTGAAGCTATTTCAAAAATATAGATTAAGAAATAAAGGGTGTTTCAAAATTAATTCAATATTTGAATTTACAGCCTTTTCTACTGTAAAATGTTGGCAGCCTATCAAAAAACAAACTGTTTGACTACTGATAGGGTTAGTAAAACTGGAGTGTTACACGACGAAGCAACGTGTTTTTATCGTTGAATAATATTTCAAAAATTTAGCAGACACTGAAATTTGAGAATTGGCCCCCTAAATCGGGTGATTTAACATCATTGGTTGTCTTTTTATGAAGTTATTTGATATCAAAGTTCCATGCCAACAAGCCCAGGTGCATTAAAGGAGAAAATTCAACGCTGCATTAATCAATTCGGTTACATTTAAGCAAAATGGCCGTGGAAAAATTCTACAAAAGTGTATGTATGAGCCAGCAAAGCCATGATGGCTATTTGTCTTGTGAGATAGTCCATACATAACCCATCCTGTAACCTTTACGATTCAATTAAAATATAGCAGTTTAAAGAAGAAAAAAAAATGGCTTTTCATTTCACACAAATTTTGCTTCAACAAGTAATCTTATCGTGCCAAACTCCATTTTTAATAATCTTAAGCTACCAGCTATCAAATAGTTAAAAAAAAAATTGAGTTGCCAACGCTGTGCTGCACAAATGGTTGCACTTTCAAATATTGCGTTAATTTTGGAACAATCTTTATGTTTTCAATCCTTTGGTTTAAAAGGTATTTTCGGATTTTTAATTCATTTTGCAATCTACCTCTGACAACTATGTAGGGCCGCGGTGGCATGGTGGTAAGGTCTCGGCTTCGGAACCGGAGGGTTTCAGGTTCTAGAATCGATTCCATCAAAGAGCCGTCGTGTAAGGGGGTTTCCTTCCCGTTAAATCTGTCAGGCCAAATGTACTCTCATTGGTGTGGAGAAGATGGAGCTAGCTCAGGTGTTGTCTTCGTCATCTGACCGTGGTTCAAAATGGTGAGGTCCATCCCAAAACAGCCTAAGTGTTGCTGTATAACGGGATGTTAAAATAATTAAACTAACTAACAATCATATACATAATTGCCTTTGGCAGCATTCTGATGAATTTTTCATCTATTTATAGAGGTGTATTTTAATAAAAATGTAATTTCATAAAGTAAGAACGACTCAATCGGGATTAATGAGAAGAATGAATCAATCCTGTGAGCACTTCAGTTCATGTTCTTGCAAGTGATTTGACTCTGCAATTGATGAATCGGCTCTATGTATGTATGAAAGGTGTTCCAAGAGCACATTTGTCGTAAGTACTATCTCCCACAATTGAGAGAAATGAGTGAAAATTAATAAGCATTGCTAACGTGTAGTTTGTTAAAAATGTTTTAGTTTCCATATGTTTTATAAAAAGTTCTACTCTAATTCAGATGTTTATTTGTAATTGTATTAAATTTGAATGTGCAGGGTTATTGAAGAAATATATATTTTTACATATTTTAACCTTTAATTTGGAAGGTATTTTAAAATTTTTAGCTACCATATATAATCAATACTTTGACATCAATACAAATATTTCTGCCTTTGACAGCAATATGATTGTATATGCATTTAAACGCAATCTAAATATATTTGCTTTTTGCAGCAATATAAATATATCTGATTTTGACAACAATATACATTTATCTGACTTCGACAACAATTTAAATATAATTGTGTTTGACAGCAATATATGTCTGCCTTTGACAATATTCTGTTATATTTTTATTCTTCTGTTTATATATGTCTAATAAAAGTGTAGTCTTATAAAGTAGGCATGCAATTGAGGTTAATGAGAAGAATAAATTAATCCTGTGATGATATCAATTCATCATTTCGGAAATAATTTAATTCTGCAATTGATGAATCAGCTTATGCATGTATGAAAGATTTTCCAAGAACACATTTGTTGTCAATTCTATTTTCTGAGAAATGAGTGAAAATTAGTGTGCATTTCTAATGTATATTTCGTTGGGAAGCGTTTATTTTCGTTATATTTTATTACATATTTTAAGCTAACTAAAATAATTATTTGAAAATGTGTTAAGTGAGAATATACTGTGGCATTTCAGAAATATATATTTATACATATTTTACCCATTGATTCGGATGGAATTTCAAAATTTTATTCTATATCATATTTGTAATCTGAAATCAACAACAATATAAGTGTATCTGCCTTTGACAATAATTTAAATACACCTTCTTTGATAGCAATATAAATATATACCTCCTTTGACATCATTCTGTTATGTTCTTCTTATTCTATTTATAGACTTCTAATAAAAGTGTAGGCTCATAAAGTAGGCCTCATTCAGGAGAGATGAATGAATGAATTACTAATGTGATAGCTTTAGTTCATCATTTTGAAAGTAATTTAATTCTATAGTTGATGAATTGGCTGTGCGCATGTGTGAAAGCTGTTCCAAGAACACATTTGTTGCCAATTCTATCTTCCATGAATGAGATAAATGAGAGAAAATTAATGTGATCAAATACACCAAAAAAAAAGAGAAAATTAATATTCATCACCAGAACTTTATGGGATAGCAGTAAATAAGCTCAGTGTTTATTTACAACTAAGGTCAAGTTCAGAGTCCTCAGTGCTTACGCACTTGAAGTTTATGTAGGTCAGACTGTTGTTTATTTTTACTTCTATAATCGTGGTTCATAGACAAGTGCTCGTGTCTTCAAATCATATAAATTTGTCATTTCTATGATTGCCACCAATCTTTTAGGCTCTTTGGATCAAAACTACTGATTTACTGAAAATATAAATTTGAAATTAATGCTACGTGCTACTGATGTTATTTTAGAATATTAAAGCATTTTTGGAAAAGTGTATTAAAAATATTGATCTCAGTTTCAATAATTTTAATTATCTGACTCTGATTTTAATCCTTTTATCACTTTGACTTTAACCCTTTCAAGGGCCATGAGAAGTATACTTCCCATTAAATTTATCAATCTTTGAATGAAGTTACACAGATTGGGATAAGTTCTGACACAATTTTTCAATAAGACAGAAACTTAAATGTTTTTGTTCCGTATCTCGCAAAAATTGTCGTGTTTTGATTTGCTGATTGATTATTAATTAACAAGATTAAACAATTAATCAAATTAAATTTGTCTGTTAGATTAACTGAATCACTTTTCTTAAGTCAATCTCAATCTTAAAAACATTTTAATATACCTTTAAAAAATGGCCCTTTAGAGGGTTGAACCGCTGTTTTAATAAAAGAAAAAGTGCGAACAGTAAATAATATGTATTACTGACGCTATCTTATAACATGTGTGACGCTTTCGATAATTTTACTCGAAATACTGATTTGCAGTTGTAGTTTAAAAATGGAAATTGTGCTCAGTGAGTCCAAAGAGATGTACAAAAAAAGATGAAACTACATTAACCATCAATGTATTAACTGTATAAAAATGCAAAAATGCCAATTCAGCAAGTGTTTATTTGACATTAATTGAAAAATTAATTAACTAGAATGACTTCTCGAGTGGATAATTGAAAGCATTTTACTGCTTTCCCAAGATTTTCACTTTAAGCATTTACAGAGCTTACCAGCCGGCGTCCTGGCTTAGGAGTAGCCTATCTTCCTAGAGTTCACTTCTTTCCGGTACGGGCATGGTTTTCATTCTGTGTTCTAACTGTGAGTAGTATGAAGTAGTAGTATGAGTATATATATATGTGAATTTTTCTTTTTGCAATATATTACGCAAACATTTGTAACTTAACGACATAATTTGGAAATTCGCAGATCCGAACCTCATTTTTACGGATGATTTGTAGCAATGATATAAAATGACTTAAAATTGAAGGGTTTGCTGCAAAAAGGAGGATTAGGAGAATTTAAAGTTGTATGTTCAATCATGTTATAAAATAAAAACTAGTTCGTTCTTTGTCAGAAAGGTATAGCTCCAATCTTTAGTTCTAGCGTTAAATCTAGCTATGGATCTGTTTGTCTCATTAGTTTGTTGCAATACAGGGGTAGCCCCTAGTGTTATCGCTGGTTATCTGCAAACTTGAATAATTAGTGTGACTTCCTTTGGGAAGTATACGTCAACTCATAGCAAAGATCACGAATGCAAAAGAGCGATAGTTTATTCGGCGCTATTTTTTGAGTCGAGTATTACTTTTATTTTTCTTTCTATTAAAATATAAAATATGTCCTTCAAAATCCTGAATGACGTAGTATAGAGTGTCTAATATTTGTTTAAATGCCTCATTCTAATTCGGGTGGTTTGCCTTTCAGAATTCTTCATGTTAATCTTTTCAGTTTTTTATTTAAATATAAAAATTTTGGAGTCGATATTCCAATTATCAATTGAAATAAATGAAAAGTGACCACCATAGTAGAGATCACTGTCTATTGTTATAACAAAATCCAAATAAATAGATGAACGATTTGCAAGATCAATTGAATAAAGAACAGTTGAATGTTGATGGATAAATTTGTTAATCAGAGTTTAAAAGACAAAGATTATAATCCGCTAACAGTAGCTCCATCTGAATTCATCTCTAATAATAAAAGGTTCCCCATAGGATGTTACAAACTTTAAACTCTATTTCTATTAAAAGAAGGGACCAGGAAAGTGTTCGAGATGATTGCTTAACAAATTAGTTTGGGCTTTTTTTAGTTCTCGATGTATAAACTCCTTGTATGCCAACATGTATACCACAAGGCTTACAGATGTAAGTCAGTTCTCAATTGATAGAATGAATTTCAAATATAAGGACATAAACACAAATGCAAATAAAGCACTAAGAAAAATAGGGAGAAACAAGTAAATACGCAAATACAAACAAAATGAAACAAAGGTGTTCACATACAGAAGCATACGATAGATGATATAAAACGATTGAAGAAGCCTGATCAAATAAAAATAAAATAAAATTATGTATGCAAATATATGTAGGCAACTGACACAGTGCAAATGATATATGCAAATATAATGCTGTATGATATATGCAAATATATGTAAACGTTACACTGAAGTAACCTTTAAATAATACGGAAGAAAATGCTATTAATAAATGTATAAAAGGAAATGAAAAATGATTTACTCTGCACCAAGACAGATAGATGAGGTTATATTGTTCGTTAGAATGCAGTTCCTGAATTTATGCCTTTTCAGAATAAACTTGATACATTCAAATATTAAATGCTTGGAATCCTGGACTACAACACTCTAGAACGAACACCTATCAGTCAGCAACAAATTGAATAATTTTAAATAGGCTTTAAAGTTTCCTTAACGAGTCAGGACCTGGATAAGCTTAAAATTTGAGTCAAAGTAGTTAGCCTTTAGATGTCTATGAATGGATGGAATAAACTCCTTAGTGAGCTACTCATTAGTTGAAGCTTGATGCATTCTACTCAGATATAACCTTAACTTTAAATACATTCTTTAAATAAGATTTCAGAATGCTCTTAAGAATGAATTCCCGTATCTCTTCTTTGGCAAGCCAGTTGGCGCTTTCATTGGCTTATATTCCTGTATGTCCTCTAACAAACGAAAAGAAAATTTGCATACCTGTGAACCGAATAAACTTGGATTGTGTTTTTACGATTATTTGGTTTAGGGAATAGATATTATTTAAAGCCTATAAAAATGAAAAGGAATCGCTGCAAATTAAGAACTTTTATGAAAGGTTTTCATTGTCACAAATCAAAGAACCTGATTGGGCTATGCGAAGCAATTCAGCCTGAAAAACACTGCATTTGTTTCTTATTCTGAACTGATGAGTTTCAATATAGTTTTTTGAAAGCAACAAATACAGGCCAAACCTTATTGCTAATTTTACTACCATCTATATAACAGACAACAAGAAAGTTGTCTTCAATAATATTATGATAACTAATTAAATTGAGAGGAAATCATTTAGAAGGATGGGGGAAGTTCAGAAATTTGAAGGTAATCAGCTAGACTCTTACGGGCCAAATCCTTCGTTGCATTCTTGAATTCATTACTAAGGATTAGAAAGATGTCAATAGGTGGACAGCCGGGGATAGAAAACCAAGCTTCATAGGATATCGTTCGAAATCCAGACACAACTCGTAAAAGTATTCTCCGTTGAATTTTTCTCAAGAGTTGACAATTTATTTTTTCTTCAAAGCAGGATCGCAGATTCCTGAACCTTAATAAATACATGGTACAATAACTTGTTTGTAGATGAGGGATTTTTTTAACATTTAACACCACACCACACCTCCGTTTCTAGAGCTCATGGGGCCCCTTTCCGGTTGTAGATGAGGGATGAGACAAGTTGGTTTAGTGGCAAGGTACTTACGTATTATCCCGTCGACCATTTTCGCCAAATTGACAAACGGTCGCCAATAGATCGCCATCGGGCCAAAACTAATTTACCATATATTTCAACCTGCCACTGTGCAACCCTACCACACTCGTTGGTTCCGTGTTCTTTCCCCCGGCACACGTTTTTTTTCTCTTGCACACGTTTTTCTTTTTCTCGTACACGTGTTTTTTTCTGTGGGAAAAATGATTAAAATTTGGGAATTACCAACAACAGAAGATGATGCCGTATTTCCAAAATCATGGAATCATCGCAACGAAAAAAACGTGCGTTAATGGACACCTTATGTCTTTATACTTGAAAAAAAAACAAACAATGGCGATGCACCGTGAAAGGTTGCGAGAAACGAATTGCGATTCGTAGAGATACTTGGTTCGAAGGATCCAAACTTCCATTTGTTACTGCACTTCGCTTCATTTACAGCTGGACAAAACAATTGACATCGATCGAATGGGGAAAAGAGTAACTTGATATTGCTGATAAAACGACAATCGACTGGAACAATTATATGCGGGAGATATGCACTCACAGTCTATTGCAGCGTGCTTCGAAAAAAATTGGAGGACCGAACAAAATAGTGGAAATCGACGAAAGTCTTTTTACCAAGAGGAAAAACCACGCCGGTTGAATATTTCCAGAGCAGTGGCTGTTTGGCGGAATGTGCAGAGAAACGAATGTTTTATCGTGAAAGTTCCGAATCGGTCTGCGGCTACGCTTATTGCAAAAATAAAAGAAAACATTGAAGGAGGATCTACCATATTTTCGGATTCGTGGAAAAGATACAAAACAGCCGAGTTAAGAGAAGCTGGATTCGAACATTTTAAAGTTAATCACAGTTATAATTTTATCGATCCCACAACTGGCGCACATACGCAAAACATCGAGAGACTTTGGGGATCCGCAAAATGACGGAATAAGCAACATCGTGGAACAACACGTAAACACCTGGATTCTTACCTCAGCGAATTCATGCGGCGTCGCATTCACAAGGACGAGGACTTATTTGAAATTATTTTAAAAAACATCAAAGATTTTTGGCCGCCAAAATGAAATTTGGCGCGTTTGGCACATTGTTGGCGGGTCGACGGGATAATACGTAAGTACCAGTGGCAATATAAATTACAAATAGCTATAACATCTTGGCGTCTTTTCCATTTATCAATGTCATCCCCTCCCCAATAGGTGTATCATTAGCAACGGTTTTTAATGAAAACAGAGCCGGCGTCCTGGCATAAAGGTAGCGTGCCTTTCCCATGATTCTGGTTCGGACATGGTTGTTCTTCTGTGTCCTATCTGTGAGATGTATGAATGTGCCCCCCTGTAAAAAGGGGTTGTGCAAGTGAATGTGTGTGTTTCATCTTCATTTGAGCTGGAAGTCAGACTTTGGCCTTCGGGTGCTCAGGGATCTTTACCCTCAGAAGTTACTACTCCCCTTTTCCGTGGTAACACGGACACGCATTATTATCATCATCAAGGAAAACATAATTATATTTGAAGTTTAAATTATCGACTACTTTAATATGCTTATCAGGATATTAAAGTAGTCGATAATTTAACTACTTTAATATACTTATTTGCACTTGGAACCATGACAAAGGTGCCATAATAAAGTACAAGCATAAAGGGAATCTATTCAACCTGCATAAGAAATTTATACCTCTCATAAAAGAAACATTCCATCCATCTAAGATATAATGCTTTGGAGGCATATATTGATCATGAGCTGCACGAAGCTTATAGAGATGTAGCAGTTTCTCATTAAAAGTTCCGTCGTCTGCCCTCGAAGGAAGAAACAAACAAAAGAAAGAGAAACGGCAACGAGGAGGTAAATATGAAAAATGGCAATTAACTGAGGTATCTCGGGTTCCTGAAGCCTATCGCATCAAAAGAAAATTCCCCTTTGAACAGACATGCCATCAAATGTTTTAATGAAAAAAATAAGATGAGATTTCATCACTACCATTTAAATAATGTTTCATATTGTATGTGAAATTAAATAAAATAATTTACTAAATTCAGAATAAAACTTGTAAGAAAACAAAACTGTTGTCATTAAGATGGTATTGTTTTAACACTACCATAATGTAAGATTCGTTTTTGTGGTAATATATCTGAAGAAATAAATGAAAAGCGCTATCCTGTTTAATTTTTAAATAACATTAAATTGACTTTTGGACTTTGAAATATTTACAGTGTTATTTTTTTTTAATCTTAAATAGTTGATCAGTCAAAAATTGCAGATTTGTATAATTGTAACATTACATTGTAACAAATATTTAACTTTATGCATAGATATTTTCTGGTTTAATTATGCATTTGTTGAAATTTCATCTGTATTATTTACGATATTTTTATATGTATATCATTTAAAAATAGCATGACTTATTAAATTCATATGCATTTTGTTTGACTGCTTTCCGTTAAAACTGTAATTGCTTTACGATACCTTTATTCCAATGCGCAAGAGTTTTAGAATTTATTTTTTCCAATTAGAATTATTAATTATTGACGCTTTCTATTCTTCACAAGCTGAAATGCGCATTTCGAAAATGAAGTTCTTTGTCATCACAAAGGAAAGTGCTGACTATTTCAAATTATAAAAGAACAAAAGTGAATGCTTCAAGCTTTTAGTCAAAACAATACGAAAACTTTGTTGACCTTCGATCTTTTTCTCAAGGTTACTTTAATTATACTGAGCGACAATACTTTGAATTTCACCGGTTTTGTAGTCATTTATAAATAATGAATTAGTTCGAGTTGATGAGTAAAGCATGCGTTTTCAGAATCGATTATAAAAAATGATAGAAAAAGGCAAGAATCATCTTGTTTCTAGTGCTTTTTTATACTAAGTTTGCTATATGTATTTCTTTTTTCTAAAAATCTGATAAATGCATCGAATGTTTTTAAGAAACTTGAGAATATAGGGATGTCTCTAAAGAAAATGCCCTTTATGAAAACAAATTAAAATTTTTGATCTAAGTATTTCAATAAGTTAATGCTCAGATGTTATTTATTGAAAAGTTATATTTCCACTACGTGGCAAAAATGAAAAAATTCCGTTGTATATTTTTTTATACATTTTTAATGAAGTTATTATGTTTCTACAAAATCGGAAATAATTTTCAAATCAAATATAGCTTTCAACTAGAAGATGCTACTGGCCAAAATTTGAACACATAAGTGTCATTTCGATTTTCTTTTGTGCCTTTAATTAATTTTCCAGGCAAGACAAGGGATTTTGAGCTATTTTTATTTTTTTATATTTTATTTAAAAATTCTTTTAAAATTAAGAACATTTTTTTTAAAAAAATAACATACTGATGATTTTCTAAGATAAAAATGTTTGGAATTAACTTTCATTTGTTTCAATTTTGTTATTTTCAACTTATTTAAATTTAATATTTCCAACCTAATTTTTTCAAAAAAATTATTGAAAGTATTATAAAGTGTGAAAAAATATGAAGCATTCAATACAGGTTTAATAGTCATTTTTCCGAGAAAAAATTGAATTTTGATTGAAATCTAATAATTTTTTAATTCTTAAACAATGTTGATTTTTTAAATCTATGTAGGATAGATAAATACAGATAAATAATTTTAATAGTGTACAAAAGATAAAAACGAACCCTGGAATAATCTAAATTAAATTGAAAGTGAAGGATTTATTACGTTTTTATCATAAGTTACTCCGAAAATAAAACTTAAAATATTTGTATTACCGGTTTGAATATCTGATTGCATGTTACTTATTGGGCAATACTGTTAAAAAGACTGAAAATGGTATTTTTTCTATACTTTTTTTATACACTAATAAACAATTATATTTTTAAATATATTTTCTGTAAGATAATAATGTTAATATTATAACTGGTTGATGCGATTAAAAAATGATATTTAAAAATAATTTATGAAAATCGTACCAAAAATTTACAAGAATTTATTTGATTGCAGAATTTAAGATAACTACATTAATTCGTGTCTTACAGTGACTGTCACTTTTGAACATAAGCCAATTGTGACAAAATAAATCATTAGCAAAAAATTCGAATGTTTGCAAAATATTTATTAATTAAAATAATTTTTCTAGTAGTTTATTTTTTTTAGTATAGAAATACTGTTTTTTAGTAGTGAAGTATAAAGCAAAAAGAAAATTAAATATTCCGTTATTCTTTCATTTTATTAAAATTTAATTAATTAACCAGTATACTTTAATCCAAAACGTATTGGAAAATATTTTTTTATTCTTTTAAGTATGTCAATTTATTATATCCTATTAAATATTTGCCTTCGAAATTAAAATAATACCTTAAATAAAATTAATCTTTAAAAACTAAAACAGCAGTTAAGTTCTCACATTACGATTGCATTGACCAACTTTCAAACATTTGAAATGATAACTTATTTTTTAAAAATTGAAATATGATCTTTAAAGTGGAATGTATGAAATACTGCACACACAAATCATAAATCAGTAACTGCAACATTCAAATCATCAGAGCCATGTAGAGACTAAAAAAATAACAAGTAATACAAAATGAAAAAGAAAACGTGAAAACAGCCAATACCTACAGAGAAGAGACAAAAGAATAATATTTTATTGTGTGTCACACTTTTTGAAAAATATTTTATTGTGTGCCACAGATTTTGCACAATTTCTTTATTATGTGCAAAGTGTCACCACGTGTGTATGCGTGCACTTTATTTGTAAGAAAACATCATATCCTTCATTCATAATATAGGATATTTCAATGTAAATTTATGGAAGATTTGTTGATTAATCGCATAATAATAAATAATAATAAAAAAGAAAATTAAAAATTAAAAAAGTGATTCTGTTTTACGATAGGAGACAAGATTACTCGTTCTTATGATTTCTTTGCTTCAAATATGAAGTAGATAACTGATTTTTGCTACCTTATCTTAAAAAAATGACAAATGTACCGGCCAAACAACTTTTATCATTTTCAAAACAATAAACCAAAGTTATATTAGTGTCAACTTATGAGATATTTTTACCTCCTAAAAAGTTATCGCTTCTGAATATGCTAAGTGATATGCATTTTGAAGGACAAACGCGTGAGTGAATTCGTATTGAATTAAAAGAGACGAGTGAATACGTGATGCACATCACATAACTTACAGCTGAAAAGCGGAAAGTTATGAAAAATGCATAAGAAAAAAATGGAAATCTTCTAATTTGTAACTCTTGCGATACTCTTCATATTGATTTTCTGTTTTTGAAATGAGTTTTAAAGAAACGAACGAGATTTGAAAGAAAACTTTTCAATTTTATTTCACATATTTGCTCATAAGTTTTCATTATAATTTTAAAATATCATTCTTATATAGTAAATAAAATCCTTCAGCAATTTTAAATTATTTTAGTAAGAATTAAACACGTGCTTTAAAATACTGAAACTCTTCATAAGAGATCTTGAGAAACTCTTCATATTGATTTTCTGTTTTTGAAATGAGTCTTAAAGAAACGAATGAGATTTGAAAGAAAACTTTTCAATTTTATTTCGCATATATGCTCATAAGTTTTCATGGTAATTTTAAAATATCATTCTTATATAGTAAATAAAATCATTGAGCATTTTTAAATTATTTTAGTAAGAATTAAGAACGTGCTTTAAAATACTGTAAAACTTCAAATTGTTCTAAATGCAGTAAAATATGAAATAAAATTAGTTTTCCCCAGCATTTTTTAATAAATATTTTAGTTTTTAAAAACTAAACTATCTATTATATATATATTATATTATACTATTTATTATAATATCTGTTTTTATTTTGGAAGTTTAACGTCAATGAAATAATAATTTCTATTGCAAATCTAGAATTACTTACCACTTAAAATTTACAAAAATTATTTCTATAATAATGAATGCGCTTTCATTACAGTTTATATATTAAAATGAATGTATGCTATATTTTATATAAATCTACCATTCATTATCAATCGTCAAATTTGGTGGGTGTTTCCTTCAAGACAAATCAAAATTCATTATCATACAAAATATAATTATAATACAAAAATAGTTCATCTGATCAAAAATTCTTAGCTTTCAATGATAAATATGTCTAAAATTCTTGGAGAAATGATGAATGTTCATCGAAGTAACATTTTCATTCTTTTCAAGGAATCGATGATAAACATAGAGTGAATCACGTCCAATGAATTCTCATTTTCAAGTGTTAGAAACTATTGCCAAAAATTGAGACTTTGATAGATCTTCACATTTTATATTTCTTTTTGTCTGAAAACGTAATTGTGGAAATTTTTTTGTGGTTTTCAATTTATTTGTCAACCAGCCGCCTTTGGCGACCAGCTGGTTCGCCATGAGTAATGAGTTCTAAAATTTTCAACTAAATCACATATTCATTAGCCTTGAAGTAACTTCTGGCATTAATTGGCCTGAAATTAATATTTTCTTTAAGATGATGGACTGAAAGTTCTAAAAGAACGCATTTCCCTAATAATCTAATAATATAATACGAGGAATGGTTGCCAAGTCGAAAATCGCCCCAGAATTAATAAACTCCGGTAAACTTGGGGGTCTGGGGTTTTTGGCCACGAGGAATCGATTGGCGCCGGTTTTGAAGCGCTACGGTCGAACAGTTCGGAGTTACAGATAGGATATTTTCAAACTTTATTAGTTCGCCATAACGGCTACTTAAATTTTCAAGCGGTAACGTGTTGCCATCTATAGCCAATATGGCGAACTAATAAAGTTTTATGTTTATGCTGTTATAGGTTTATAATATGTTTCTTATGTATGTATATATGTTTGGTTTTTCTAAATAAATTTGTCAAAAATATTGAACTTCAACACACTTCAATCTTTACCTTTACTTTACTTTTGCATAGAATAGTTCCCTTTCCAAACTCTAACTTTGTTTAGAATAGTTTACAATGGTGCACTTTAACCGATTATCTTTTCACCAATGGTTTCACAAATTTTCTTATGGCATGTATTGTTTTGATAAATCACAATTGAAAATTTAAATCTTCGAGTTAGCTTCGATATCTGTTTTCTCCGAGCGGAGCTCGGTCACCCGCTTGTATTCTTTAATTTTATAAATCAGTCAGTTTTAATGATTGATTTAGAAGACTGATTGATGTAGCAATTTTTATTTAAAATATTAATAAAAATATTTTGTAAAATATGGCTCACAGAGGAAAGTATGAAGAAATCTAAAACTCATTATTTATAAATGCATTGTTTGACTCAAACTACATAAAATGCAATTATTTACTTCATTTAGATCAAATTAATAGTATTAAACAATATATATGCCTATTAATAATATTTTACAAATTGGCCATTGGAAAGGAATTTGAATGGATATCCTGTATAAATTCAATCCTGTTTAAATAAAGATAATTTACTCAATTAATGATTTAAATATTGCAAACGATCATAGAATCCTTTGCCTTGCATTTTTTAAAGAAAATACCACATTTTATATTTATTTTATTTTATCCAGTCACGTGCTAAAAGTAGCATTTTTTCAGATTTAATTTGCAATGATAGTTTTTTTTTAATTTTTTTAAATTTGAACTTCCGTCAAAATGATGGCAACACGGTGATAAAACCTAATTTTTTCCCTTTGACATGCTCTTGCAGATTTTATAGAAACCTTAGCTTTGCATTTATTAATTAGAAACTATCACATTTTATAATGAAAAAAAATATTGAATTAATGATACAGATATTGCAAACGATAATAGAAATATGCCATTAAGTCAGGATTCCAATGCATATCCTGTCTAAATTCGATCAGGTTTACCGTAAAGAAGATTTATTGAATAATTATTTAGAAATTGCAAACGATCATAGAATCCTTTGCTTTGCATTTATTTTTTTAGAAAATATCACATTTTGTATTTCTTTTATTTTATCCAGTCACGTGTTAAGAGTTGCACTTCTTTAGATTTATTTTGTGATGATAGTTTTTTTTTTATTCGAACTTCTGGCATTCTTATCCAGTCACGTGATAAAAACATGGTTAAAATATTTTTTAAAAATTCGTTAAAAATAGAAGCTTACATTATAAATTAAAAAAACTGATACAGTTAGAAAGTTAATTTTTTAATCTTTAAATTGATATGAAAATCATGTTTGTGCAATGATATTTTCGGAAGTTATAGCGGAAAAACGTCGAAATTTCGCTTAAATTTCAATTCATTCTATTTCTAATTAAAAATTCGAAAAAAGGGCTCCGAGGTGCACATTCCAGATCTCCAAGGTATACATGTACCAAATTTGGTAGCTGTAGGGTCCGACGGTCTGGCCTGTAGAGCGCCAACACACACACACACACACACACACATTGAGCTTTATTATAAGTATAGATAAGCACAACAATTCAAAAACGCAATAAATTAAACGAACGTTCATACAACTTTGCTTCTGGTATAACGTATCTGAATAATGAATATAGTATGAATACACATAGGGATAAAATTAATGAAACTGAAATTTGTCAATTAGCTATTTTTGCACATTTGAAATGAATTGGGCATATGTAATTTCGTGTTGGATCTTATAGTAGAATTATATTTTTACATTCCATTGTGAACCAAATCCATTAAAGCACTTATAGCCCAAAACATTTGTATATTATGATAAATAATGTTACGGAATTTTATCGTCGGGTTCGTTTAATAAAGTGGGCAAATAATGTGAGAACACAATCAGTATAACTCAGTAGAAAACAACGACGTTTATCTACACGAAGACAGGACAGTAGAGAGACGACACAATCGACAAATATGTACAGTGAAGACGAACACACATAGCCACACAGCAACAACAATCGACAAAGTAGAAGTCGACCACAGTGCACAAAGCCGCCAGACAGAATTCAGAAAGAAAGGGATTCTCGGAGTTTCACTCTACGGTCTCTCCAAATCGCCGAAATACTCCTCTGTCTCTTCTCGCCTTACTACCGTCTCACTACTTCCCACAACTAGTTATTACACATGTCAAGACGCCTCCTCCACAGTAGACAACAGGTTGCTCACAGCACAATTCGATGTTCACAGCTTAGTTCAGCAATAGCTTCTCACAATGCAGAAATTCCACCATTGCTTCGCTATCCTCCCGACTATGATTCAATACCACTCACTTGCAGCTTGTGAATGCTGGCTTTTGTAGTTCTCGCTAGGCTGGTCTAGAAGCTTCTAGACCAATCAGGCATATCTCGGATATTAATGGACGGATCGATAAAACTCTTGAAATTTCGTGTAATATCCATTTTGTCACCAAATTCATCGGTAAGTCGCCAAATGTTCGCCAAGTGTGTCACCAAGCTGTAAGTTATCTAATATTACATCCGATCAGCACCCTCAGGGCTTATTGTAAACGGTCTTTTTTATGATGACACTATTCGTGCTGAGAAGTAAAATTACCGGTTCGTAATATTAAGGAACCCAACAAATTAAAAAAACAAAAACCTAACTTAAATCTTAAAGTTAGATTGCGTTTTTGAATCAACTAATGAAAACCGTCTCTGAAAATGAAAGAGTCGAAAAATACAAATACAAGAGTTGAAGATAAACATAAAATGTGTCCTATTCTAGACGGATTTGAGAAGAACAAAATAACAGTCACAGTATGTTTAATAGTAATCCTTATCTTATTAGCAGTACTATACTATTATATACGTTGTCATTCCTTGTCCTTGTTTCGTTCCTTTTTTCACACTGTTTTTTTATATTCGCACAAAGAAAATGAACGAATATAAATGGCAATTTTTCAGATAATATTCTGTTATACTATTGGTTGATTTTATCTTTTTATACGGTTAAATAAATAAATAATTTTAAATTAAATAGTTTTTGAATGAAATTATCAGGAGTGGTTCCGTGAGCCAAATTCCTTTACAAAAATTGCCCCATTTTCGAATCATTGCGTTTACTTGCACGCAAAATTACACACCATCAAAAGGGCAGAATTGTTTGATGGGATTAGTTCCAAATTTGATACGTATCTCCGGTTTATATGTTAGACCTGTGTACCAAATTTTTTTCTTGCTCTTTAAATTTATGGGTATCGTCTTCACGCATACCCTGACAAATTGATAGACGATTTTCCTTTTAATAAATTTGATGGAAATGTATAAATTTACATATAACTGTTTTTCGGTTTTGTTAATTTGTATTTCTGAAATAAATATCTGTATTTACATTTAACTATAAAAAACGAGCAGATTTCTGCAAATTTTATGAATATAAATGAGAAATTTGATGTGGGTACAGTTGAATATAAGGGAAAGATTTTACAGATTGACAATTTTACACTATGGGGCATGTTTGAAAAATAATTTTTTTTTTAGCTTCGTATTATCCATCTTTCCAGAAGCTAAAGTCTTTTCATTAAAATATCTACCTTATCAAATGAACTTTATATCTTGAAGTGTATATCTAATAGCAATTGTTAAAGAAATAAATGCATATTCAACTTTTTGAGACACCCTGTATATACATTATTATATACTTTCACCCTTCAAAAACAACAGAATTTTTTTTTCTTTCCTTTTCTTATATATTTCAAAATACATATAAATTTTTATATAAATATATTGTTAAAACTTTTAAGTCCCTTTTTAAGGGTTTAGAAAGTACGTATCAGGCCACGTAATAAAAAAAAAGTCGAGTATAAATTTTGAAGCAATTCTTTTCTTTAGACTGAATTCAAAATTTAAATATCGGTGTCCACTGTAATAGTAGACTGATACATACTTCAAAGATCGGTTAAAAAGGGACATAATATATCCATGAGAGAATATTTCAAATGACATAAAGAATTATAATTCATATTGATTGAGAAATTAAATGCATTTCTGAAAAAACTTGATCTGAAGTTCCTTAACGGTTTCTGAGTCTAATTAATCATATTTATCAAATATATATCATCATTCAGTATGATTATTCAAGCTGATATATATAAATCAATATCAATATATATCAGTTTTTCATGTAAAAAAATGAACTTTCTGATGCCGAAAGATGAACGAATTATAGAATTCCGGATTTTTTTCTTTTTTTTTTAACAATTCAAGGATAACTTAAAGCAAATTCTATTTTTAACTGATTAAAAATTAAGTGTAGAAGAAAGGCTTTGATTTTTCTTTTTTTCAAATTTCTTGCCTGTACTCCCCTTTCTTCAAATATAAAGTGTAGTTATATGTATATTAATGTATGTAGCTCCAATATTTTTACTCGATTCAATAATGAAACAAAATTTTATACTTGTGCTGCCATCTATCAGTCATAGTTACCGATAAAAACAAAAAAAAATAATTATGAGCCTCTATCTGAATTCATTTTATATGTAAAACAGAAAAAAAAAGAATGCTTTATTATTGATTGACTGAATTACTAATGTTTTCAGAAAATTTAAATTAAACCTTAATTTTTGTTTTCTCTTGAAAGCAAGAAATTACGAAGAAAGAAATAAATCGTCAATTTATGTTTTTTATGTTTTTGAATTTCGACATTAAGTGGACTGCTACTTTTTTTTAAGTGTGAAAAAGAGATTTTATATTTTATCTTAATCCTCATTTTATTAATGTTTTTTTTTTAAAATTTTAATGAAAACTATTCGGCTGTAATAATTGATCATTTTCAAATAAGGAATAAAAATAAAAACTATTACATATTCCAACCAATTAAAATAAACAGCTTAAACTTTTAACATCATTCATAAATAAGCAATTTAGAGTGCTACAAATATTTTAAAATGAAGGCTGAACAAAGAGTTATTTTTATTTCCTTCCATTTCTATGAATAGCCCAAGTAAGCAAGAGAAAGTAGCATCTTTTTTTCCCTTAATAATACCTCTGCTTTATTTCGTCTCTAATTAAAAATGGTAACTACTAATATTTCATTTATTTTCTGTAATCATTTGATTATTTTAACTTTCAAGTTATCAAAATTTTTAAAATAAAATAGATATTGAAAAATATTAAAACATTATTCTATAATTTTGTGCTCCTAAAATAATGTTTAGAACAGATTCATCTTAGGAGTCGCTACTTTACAGAAAGCTTATAGCAATAATGTAACATATATTAAGAAATGAAATTTATTAAATGTCAAGCAGAAACCATTTATTTACTAATTGAATGAATAGTTTTTTGAAAACTTTCTCTGTTATTGGAATAAGTTTAGAGATACTTGTGCTGTCATCTATTAGTCAATATTTTAAGCAATGTCGGTTTAAACCTTAAAGTCACAGGATGAAGCGTATGTATTGTGCACTGATACTTTTCAGAAAAATTTAAATTTTGTATAAAATTTTTTAGAAAATAATTTAATTGCTGGCTGACAGAACAAAATTAAACACTTTTGATTAAGTGAAAGTCATTCTTAATAAATAATTTGTAGCCATGCGATTATTTGTTTTCAAATTCATTTTAATTAAATGTGAGCTATAATAAATGTGTTTAATTATATTTTAATTATTAATCATATTTATCAGTGTATAAAAAGTGTATTTTAGATTTCGGAATCATAAGCCTTTTTTTTAAGCAATAGCGTTCTAGCAAAAGAAATAAAGCGCGAAGATAAAACACAAACACACATGAAAATATTATTTTTATCATTATATCCTTTAAAGTTTTATAGTTATACTATTTTTTAATACATCTTTTCAACCATTAATTTTTTTCATTTTTCCTTATTTATTATGTTAATTAATTGCAACGTTAATTATTTGCAATGACGTTAAAATGTTGATTATTTGCAATGACGTTAAAATGTTGATTATTTGCAATGACGTTAAAATGTTGATAATTTGCAATAAATGATTGTTGTAGAAGAAAAGTTTAATAATACTTATTTATCCGATATATCTTGTTTCATTAACTAACATCAAAATAACACGAACAAAGCTACTAGAATATGAATGCCCTTTGAACTTGAAATTTAATCTCAATGATTAACAACATTTTTACTATGCAATTGTTTTTAACTTGAATTTGTTATGCTATAATTTTTTCAGAAGTATGCAACAAAATAATGCGTGAGTGCATCCATAAAACCATTTTTTCTTCTTAAACCTTTAAAGGCCTTCTTAAACCTTATATTCTAGCCATTAAATAACCAGATATGCTAAAAATGACTCAACAACCAAAGTAATTTATATATATATAACTGAAACTTCATTAGTTTGCTTATTTGATAATACAATTTCACACTTCTTGATGGAATGGACGAATAATGGAATAGCTGTTCTTTAGCCTGTAGGACGATTAATTGCTTTACTAAAATTTATTATTTCGTCCTAAAGAGACTGGAATGGGAGGTAAAAAGATTTTTTTTCTGTCCTAATTCTGGGACATATTGTTGCACAAATATTAATTTGTACCATCTTAAAATAAAAATATTTTTTCAATGGCACAAATTTTATTTCCTACAACTATGTCTCTAATTTTAATCAATTTTTCTAAATAAGTTTCAACTAAATCTGTAGCAATTCTATTTTTCAGCTGAAATGTTATATTTACATAATATATGCCAAAAGGTGGGAAAAAGGGATTTGTTTATTCAAAATTTATAATTTTTGTTTAATCATAATCTAATAAGATTTTAGTATTTTGAAATACTTTAAGAATGTTAGTATGATATTTTGAAACTTTTACTTTAAAATAATTACTATTATTTCATTAAACAGTGTTGTTATTTCATCAAAATTACGATGGTTCATTAAATTCATTCATTCATTATTTCATTAAAATTTCTATTATTCCATTTTTTTTTGTATATAACAAATAAAAGCAAGCTTAGCTGCTAGTAAAAAACACAACAAAATTGGTCTCACATTTTACAAAATATGCTTTGAAAATAAGTAACAAAAGCTGAAACGGTGTTTTGACTAAAATTTAACAATCGATTATTTCACTAGATTTGGTATGTTTAATGCTGAAAATACATGAAATAAATAATAAAAGGAACTGAGGAAAAGTTTGTTGGATATAAAATGAAAAGTGAATAGAAGATGAAATTAAAATGTTAAAATAAAATATAAATCATGCACTCTGATAATAAGATGATTTATTACACTTCCCTCATATTTTCAAAATAATTTGAGAAATCAAAGAATCAGCTTCCTAGCCCTTACGGATCCAATTCCGTCAATCTCTGCTATATGTAAAATATCATTGTTCTAAAAATATTGTCAATATTTACATTATTTAGAGAAATCTCAAAAATACTATTTCACTACGGGAGGAAAAAAGCCAAGATAGAATTCTCTATTCTATAGATCAATTTCCCCAAATTTTAATTAATTTAACGGTATCTTATGACGTTTATCTATATCTATACTTATAATAAAGCTCAATGTGTGTGTGCATGTGTGTGTGTATGTGTGTGTGTTGGCGCTCTACAGGCCAGACCGTTGGACCTACAGCTACCAAATTTGGTACATGCATACCTTGGAGGTCCGGAATGTGCACCTCGGAACCCTTTTTTCGAATTTTTAATTGGAATTTGAATTAATTAAAATTTAAGCGAAATTTCGACGTTTTTCCACTATAACTTCCGAAATTATTATGAGACAAGCAGGATTTTAACATCAATTTAAAGATTAAAAAATTAGCTATCTAATGGTATCAGTGTTTTAATGTATAACTTAAGCCTCTATTTTTAACGCATTTTTAAAGAAATATTTTAACTATGTTTTTTTGATCACGTGACCGGATAAAAGAAAAGAAAACAATGACGGAAGTTCAAATAATAATAAAAAAACTATCATCGTAAATCAAGTCTAAAGAAATGATACTTTCAGCACGGGACTGGATAAAATAACATAAATATAAAAAGTGATACTTTCTAAAAAAATAAATGCAAGGCAAAGGATTCTATAATCGTTTGCAATATCTAAATGATTAATTCAATAAATCTTCTTTATTTACGGTAAACCTGATTGAATTTAGACAGGATATGCATTGAACTCCCGACCTAATGGCATATTTCTATAATCGTTTGCAATATCTGCATCATTAATTCAATAATTTTTTCCCTTTTTCGCTTTCTTTAAAAAACATATTTAACATTTTGGCAATATCACCGAAAAAAATTTTTTTAATATTTTGGAAGCATAATTGATAAATTATTAGAGCATTAAACTCAAAAAGTTTTTCCGAATAAATTTACCGACTCTTTAACTACTAATAACTGAATCTTTTAACTTAAACTATTTCTTAAATTTTGGCTAAAAAATATATGATTTAATTAGAAATTTTAGAACGCATTACTCATGGCGAACCAGCTGGTCGCCAAAGGCGGCTAGTACAGTAATATGTAAAGGCAGCAACTTGAATAAAATTTGACTTTTTTATGTTTGATTACAGTTTCAATTTTGCATCTTAATTTTGATGCAAGTTGGTTGGTAAATTGGCTTCCAAGTACATGGTGGTTATAATTAAATTTCTATGAATAGAATCATATAACTCAAATGAGTGGACGGATTGCAACAAAATTTGGTTTATAGACTAGATACTTTAGACTACTATACTTTACTTTATACTACTATACTTTAGATACTATAGACTTTATAGACTATACGCATGTGGAATTTTGCAGGAAAAAAAGTTTTAGTTCCAAGATCTTCATCAGAGGGCGCTTTTTGCGAACAAACATGTATTTTAACACGCCCAAAACGGAATACAAAAAGAATGTTAACATTTACTGACTGGTTAATGATCCCCTTCGCTATCGAGTTATCTATACTTATAATAAAGCTCAATGTGTGTGTGTGTGTTTTGGCACTCTACAGGTCAGACCGTTAGACCTACAGCTACCAAATTTGGTACATGTATACCTTGGAGGTCGGGAATGGGCACCTTGGAGCCCTTTTTTTGAATTTTTAATTAGAATTTGAATTAATTAAAATTTAAGCGAAATTTCGACGTTTTTCCACTATAACTTCCGAAATTATTATCAGACAAGCAGGATTTTAACATCAATTTAAAGATAAAAAAATTAGCTTTCTAATGGTATCAGGGTTTTAATGTATAACTTAAGCCTCTATTTTTAACAAATTTTTAAAGAAATATTTTGACCATGTTTTTTTGAGCACGTGATTGGATAAAATGAAAGAAAACAATGACGGAAGTTCAAATAATAAAAAAAAAACTATCATCGTAAATCAAGTCTAAATAAATGATACTTTTAGCCCGTGATTGGATAAAATAAAAGAAACATAAAATGGGATATTTTCTAAAAAAATAAATGCAACGCAAAAATTTCTATAATCGTTTGTAATATCTAAATCATTTATTCAACAAATCTTATTTATTTATGGTAAACCTGATTGAATTTAGACAGGATATGCTTTGAAATCCCGACTTAATGGCATAATTCTATAATCATTTGCAATATCTGCATCATTAATTCAATAATTTTTTTTCCATTATAAAATGTGATAATTTCTAAAAAAAGTAAATGCAAAGCCAAGGTTTCTATAATCGTTTGCAACATCTAAATAATTTATTCAATCTTTTTTTTTCTTTTTTTACTTTCTTAAGAAAACATATTTAATATTTTTGCAGCATTACGGAAAAAAACATTTTTAATTTCAGGCCAATCAATGCCCGGACTTACTTCAAGGCTAATGAATATGTGACTTAATTGAAAATTTTAGAACGCATTACTCATGGCGAACCAGCTGGTCGCTGGCTAGTATTAAATAAAGAAAAGCAAAAAAAAAAAAAAAAAAAAAAAAAACATTATGCTGTTTTGAGAATAAAAAATAGTTCAGTTGTAATGTTTCACACATGAAGTGTTACGAATTTCTTTAAGCCCTTCAATGTTTCCACAAGACACCGACACACTACAACCGGAAACTTCGCAATAAGACATGACTATGACAGCAAACATTTCTGATCCCAAACTATTTTTGTATAAAGCTCTTCTCAAGCATGCAAATCTCTAATATTTTTTTTTCCAAGATTTCATAACTGTTTCCGGTTTCATATTTTATTACTCATAATTTTAATTCTGGATTGTTACTATTGTTTCTTTATTCCTTTTTAGTCTTTTTTTTTTTTGTATTTAATGTTTTCCAGATAAAAGCGCCATCTGGTGGACTTTTTGGATTTTTTTTTCAAAAATTCCGTGAGCTTATCTCGTGAATAATCTACCCACCAAATTTCCTGGAAATCATTCTTTTTTGGTTAAAAAAGGAATGCGTTTGGTTCCACTGAGGGAAGCAACAAAAGAAAAAAAATAGGTTTTCCATGTTTACATTTCAAATATTTGCTTTGTATTATATGAAAGAAACCTGTACAATAAAACTATTTTCTTAATTTTATAATAAATAGGTTTATTATTTTCCACAGTATCATTGCTCACAAAATGTAGATAAAATGCTTATAAGTGATTAAAAGATATAATTATGTTCACAAATTTTTATAATTTCATTTCACTGGCATCATTAGAAAAAAAATTGATTTAGGTGGAATTATAAATATATGAATATTGTTACGAACCTGCAATTTTGCTTCCCCCATTTCAGTAATATCATCGTAAGAAAAATTGATTTACAGTTATCTATATTGAATGGTGCTCGGGAGTCACATCAGCCATCCCAGAACTTGGTGACAAAATTGGCAACTTGGCATCGAATTTTGTGACAGAATGGATAATACCTGAAGCATCGAGAATTTTCCTGATCCATATATTAGCAGCTGAGATGCATCCAGAAAGCTCCTGATTGGCCCAGAAGGTTTAGAAGCTAATCCCGCAGCTATATAAGGCCGGTAATCGGAATCTTCAACAGTATGAGTATGGTCAATCGAGAAGACCTGCATTGAGAGGTCTTGGATAGGAGTCCTAAATGAACTACTATCCAAGAGAATATCGATGAATCGGCGGAGTGCTGGATCGCTGTGTACCGTTTTCATGCTCTTTGTCGAAGCCTGTTGTGTGAATCGATCCTGAATGGTGGTGCTGGAATCGAGTAGATGTGAATTGAAAAGTCTTAAAGAGGAGTCGCCGTGAGAATACCGAAGCAACGACAGACTGCTGGATCGCTGTGCGCCGTATTCTGTCCAAGTTTGTTTCGTGAGTCGTAGCCCGTTGTGTCATCGTCGGGAATGGAGTTGCCCTGAACTGAGGAGTAGTCCCATTGTGTGAAGTAGGGAGTCGGTAAAGAAGGCATGAAGAAACATAGGAGTAGTTTCAGCCTGTTCGGGAGAGACCTACGTGAGTGTAGACAGAATCCCTCAAAAATTCCCTCTACTGCTGAATCCTGTCTGGCCGCTTTGTGAGCTGTGGATGCTGTCACGACGGAATTTCTGCGTGTGGACTACTGTTGTTATTGCGGGCTACTGTATGCTGTCCTGTGTGTTCTTCTCGGCTGTATATAGTTGTATTCTGTAAATAATTGTCGTCTCTGTGTGGTAAAATTTTGTTGTCATCTTGCCGTTCTGTATTCATTCTTAAATAAATTTTGTCTGTATTGTGTCTTCTGCTGAAGGACTGTTTATTGTATAGTTCATCTTCTACACAATACATACCCACTACGCAAGTAAGCGAAACCGACGGATTAGGATAGGAAATCCGCAACAGTATACGCGTTTTTAGCAATAATGAAAAGTATTAATGAAATAAGTATTGGCTACTGATAAGGTGGCTTTTTTATCTTATTCCTCTTAGCCGTAAAATTTATGTTTCAAATATATGTGCCAATATTCACAAATTCAAAACTATATAGTGTTACTTTTCAGTACAACAAAAGAATGGTCATTTTCCTTACCGTAATTGGAATTTTATCATAAATGAACTAAAAATATCTTAGTTTCGGATAAAAGTAGTAATTACTTTTCAATTAATTAACACAAAATTCTCTACCACTTTTAGAATCCAATTTGTAAGAAGATAAATACAATTACCAAATATGTTTTACACATATTGTTTAAAAATTTGACATTAAGGCAGTTTTAGTACTATATAGACGATTTTTGACCACTTTTCTTTTTTCGTATATATATTTAAATAAAAGACAAAGAAATAAAAGCGAAGCAGCATTAAAAATACATAATATTTATTTCTCATAAAATTAGAAATACATTGATACAAATGAGAAATAAAATTTTAAATAATTAAAAAAGTTCAGTATTTATTTTTGTAATTAATGAGATGAATACTAGCAAAATATTTAAATAATTATTTGAATATTTAAAAAAAAATTCTTACATTCGGGTCCGTTGTTTGCATGAAAATAACACTAAGACATGGAAATCATCTCAAAATTTGTTACAAAATCTATTAAATTTTATTATCTTTACGGATTGTAAAATGTTTGAATTCATTTCCAAAATTGTTTTTTTTTTTTTTTTCACGATAAAGTTTTCAAAGTTCCGAGCAATTAGAACACGGCGAAACAGATTCTTTGAACAAAAAGAAGTTTATCAGGTAAAACCATCTTTTCTCCGTAATTCATCCTTTCTTATAATACTTTCTTCTGTCCTCAGCTTGATAATTCATTATATCATTAGCGAAATAATCAAAATTTGAGGATATTTATTATTCAACAAGTTTTAAAAGCAACTTAAACTTCTAGGTATTATTTCAAGAAATGTCGAACTTCTTTATTTTTCGAGATCTTCTGAGATAGTTATAGATGCTGTACAAAATAAATGCAACGCCGTTTACAGCACCTATTATTTGAAAAGCTGCAGGAGCACCATAGCCACTCATAAGAAGTCCACCGGCAAAACTACCAAGGGCCCGACCTGGAAAAAAAATCATAATTTATCAGCGAAATATATTCAACATGATAATTATGAAAAAATGAATTAGAAAAAGGATGCAGTTTTAAACTTCTCATCTTAAGAGCTACAGAGATCGTAATGAAGTTTTATTTTTTACATTTTATATTTTTCCCTCTCATATATGCAGTATATAGAAAATAGAGAAAGTTTTAAAAAAATCGAATTTCATACTGTAACAAATCTGAAAGTTTTTAGAAAAATATCTGTCTCTCTGTGACAAGGATAATTCAAATGTTCTTGGTTGATTGGTTTATCTGGATTTTTGTGGTATGTTACGCCAACAAAAGTGCTTGGAGATAGATGGCTGAAATTTGGCATACGATCTTTACATTAAGTTCCAGGTTTCTCCCAAATTTTGAATGAAATCTGCTATCTATACTGCTGTTCTATATTAAAATAAAACGATAACAACAAAAAAGAAGATTACTTCATAGATAAAGTTTGGTACTGATTTAACATCTAAAATGTATACACCTATCGATTTTTTTATCAAATCCAACTAAAAATTGATTATATATTGGACTGCACTTTTAGAAAGATGTAAATGCGGTAGTTGAAAAATGCAAGAAATTAAATGTATCAAATTTTTTATAGAATTCTACGACTACAAATGCAATTTTGTGTCAAATTTCTATATCAATTATATATATATAATTTTTATTTTTAAAATCTAGTATTAAATTGTGGGAGTTTCAATTTTTTTTTTCTAAAACTAGTGAGGCTTGAGCGATTATTTTGTCCACTCAAAATTACTCTTCTTGAGCGATTATTTTGTCCACTCAAAATTACTCTTCTTGAGCGATTATTTTGTCCACTCAAAATTACTCTTCTTGAGCGATTATTTTGTCCACTCAAAATTACTCTTCTTAGGTTTAATTACTAATAATAAGAAATGAATCTTTTAAACCTTTTAGTTGTAATTTGATAAGATAGAAAAACTAATTTAATTGAAACTATTCGATATATTTTATTGCACTTGCAAATTAAAGTGTAAATATATTAAGTAAATGCGATTAATACGTTGATTATTCTGATGATGATTAGCTATGTGCCGAAAGTCTCGTTACACAGGTGAAGAGCTTATAGTTAAAATTATTTAAAAATAGAATTTAAATAGTTATCAAAAGACTCGCTATTCAAGCATCAATTTCCTATGCATATGTACAAGGTGCAAAAGAAGCTAAAGGCAGAGCCAAAAAAAACAAACATTGAAATAAAATAAAAGCATAGAGAGGAAGATAAATGAAAAATAAGAAAGATAAATAATTGAAAAAATAAAATATAAATATACAAATAATAAATTAATTAAATATAAATAAAATTAATTAAATATTAATTAATTAATTAATTAAATATGGGTAAATAAATAAATTAAATATAAATAAATTAATTAATTAAATATAAATAAAATTAATGATATTTATTCACCACTAATTTTGGTAAATGCAATGGTTTGGTAAATTTTTGAATATTTATCAAATTTACCGGAGAGTTTATATAATTACCAACTCTTAATGATGAATGCAGCAATTACCCTGATTGATTGAGCCAATAGAATGCAGAACAGTTTTTACTTTTACACGAAGTATAGAGAAAGTATTGCAATCATCACAAAAATAAATGAATGCGAGGTTTTGATGAATCCACAATTTTCCGATCTCTCTGACATCAAAAAAATAATTTCTAAAATTCTTCCTACCTGTTTGTGGCAAATACAACTCAAAAACGCCTTGAAATAGACGGGTGAAATTTGGTATACGGTATTGGTAACAAATGTATAGATTTCTGCCAATTGTTAAGTAATCTACTTTCAGAGGAAGTTTATTTGTCTTTCCAATTATACTTTCACTCAATAACTACAGAACAGTACATGCTAAGTAGGTAACATTTAGTGCACATATTTACAATATATAATGAAGATGATTGTTTAAGTTTGAGTTAAATCCAAAAACGATTGGCCGTCTGTTATTCTATACTTTCAGAAACATAAACACAACAGTTAAAAAATTAATTTAATATTTATAACTCACAGTAATTTAAATTAATGAAATTTGATATGCAAATTTGTGAATACAATTGTAGTTTCTTGACAAATTTTCATTTTCATTAATCGGTTTGAAAGAACACGTTTATAAGTCCAGATTCAATTTTCGGATATTTTTAAGCTCATATCAGAGAATAATAGTCAATATGCTTACCAAAGAAGACACGATAGATTTCGTTAAAATGCTAAATTGATGCAAAATATATTAAGTAACTATTACACTGCAGTGGTATGCAAGTCGTTTGCTGAGATAACTACTTTATTACAGAAAATAAGGGAAGGTTTTGGAGATTGTATTCCCACTGTTTGTGTAGTTATTATTCAAATAGATAGTTTTTCGTTGAACATAATGAAACAAGAAGCACAAGCAACAAAATTTTTTAATTTACAATTAAAAATTAAGTAAATAGTTTTTTAAACCACATGAAGGAATCTTGAATCAATAAAGGACAGGAAAGTAGAAAATCATTAAAAAAACATATTAAGCCCAGATTCAAGAAAAAAAAAAGCATTTTTCCAAATAAAGATTGCTATTATCTCACATTATTAAATATTTCAAGTTCATTTATTTTTATTAGATTGTTATGACATATACAGCTGACCACCCCGCCACCACTGAACGTAGCAGTATCGACAGGATCGTTGATATCCCTGACTTGTAGAAAGATTGCTATTATCTCACATTATTAAATATTTCAAGTTTATTTATTTTTATTAGATTGTTATGACATATACAGCTGACCACCCCGCCACCACTGAACGTAGCAGTATCGACAGGATCGTTGATATCCCTGACTTGTAGAAAGTGATTGTTTTTTAACATTCTAAAAATAATATTACTAGATCTCGTATTAGGCTAAACCATCAATAACAAACACTAACGGATTTACATAGTAGTTGGGATAGCCAATTAGCAAGAGATAAATTCACCCTTCTTCTTGTAAATATTCACGTTAAAATCTCTTGAGTCAAGACACATGTAGGCAATGACGGAAAGGAAGCGGTGGACAAACTAGCCAAAACAGCGGCAAGTGTCGCTGTTAAATATCGGGATGTAATGAAGCTTCCAAAATGTCATTTGAAGAACATCTTCCAATCCGAGATGATGACAAGATTGTAAAAGGAACGGGAAAAAGTTGAAGCAAGCCTGTCCACATTCAACATAATACCAAAAAGTTTTTCTTTGCGCAGTCAGCTGGAACACATTGGAGCCCTTTTCTTCACTGGACAAGGCACATTAACGACATACCCACACAGATCCCATCTAGCCAACTCTGCTTACTGCAACTATTGGGAGATAGGATCCACGATTCACTGTGCCACCGAATGCTAATTGATTCTCTCATGGCGCATGAGACCTTTTCATGATTACACAATAGCTGAAACCAAAAGGCCACTTGACAAAATCAACGGAAATTATAATTTCAAAATTGCCTTAAAAGTGCAGTTCTCAAGAAGAAAAACAAAACCCCAGGGCCCAGACAGACTCTACCGATTTCTAACTCTGCAGTGATTGTTTATTTGTTTACATATATCATGCACATGTTCTGAATGAATTTTTTCCTTTTCAATTAGTACTCTAATTTCCGTGTAAGTTCAACCCATAATAATAATTTTTTTAAGCCTTCTTATCCCTTCCATCCATTTATTGCTTCACCAAAAATTGAATACTGTCGAATAGAATTTCGTACAGTTGGGATTATCTCTGGGGATCTTTGGATGGTTTGTCGTCTCCTCCTTTCTGGAAATTTTTTCTTCTTTTTTTTTCTTTCTTCCTTTTACCCTGTGTTCATCCATTGGTTAAATATCTTAGTGTTATAGGCACCAAAGGCACAGGATGGCATTATGTTATGCTATTACAAGTTGAAAAATCATATAAACTGATATGTGGATTCAGTGAATATTCAAAAAATCATCACAACAGCACATCGTAGTGGTGATTATATATTATAACCGGTGAATATATATAATTACCTGGTTAATCTCATTTGTGGTATCACAGACAATAGGAAATAAAAGATGAAGTGAAAAAAGATTTAAAAAAAAGATTGCTGTCCAAAGAAAGCAATTTTCTCTTATTGTAATTTTAACATTGACAAAAGCATGAGGATTGAAATTGAAAGTTTGAATGAATGAGTTTGGATTCTAATTATAGTTTCATGGGAATTGTTACTAACTTGTTTGAAATTAAGTTTTAAAAAAATTATTAAAAATAAAAAATACTGTATGGGAAAGGAATTGGTTTTTATTAAAAATATAGTTTTTGGTGTTTTAAGATAATGTGAAAAACAGATTTGTGAGATATTTATTTAAGAAAATATGGGCTCCAATTCATATTATTATGGGCATGCTTTAGCCATTATTTCATTTGCCTTTTTTTTATTTAATGGTAATTTTTCTTACAAAGTCAGCCGTATTTCTTGTATTTCTAATAAGGTTTAACAGCACAATTAATTTATTATATTATATTTTGAATGAGTGCATCAATAAAAATGCTTAATAAACAAACCTCAGCTATCCGTATCGCAATAGGATTACAGTTGACTGTAGCTATTTGCCAATAAATAATAAGAAAGATTTTTGTATCATGTACTTCAGTGTTATAATTATAATATATTAAGAAAGAAATTTGCAATTATAGTATTTCAAAGCTACTACATTTGATAAAAATCTTATTTTATTCATCTGATTAAAGTTGTGGAAGGCGAGATGTGCTCGGAATAGAACTCTGGACCTTTGGGTCTGAAGCCTAGTAACATAGCCACTGGACAAAAGCAATTGCTCAGTCCTGTAGATGTTATCTGGCTTATTAATATATCACCACAATGTATTGATTCAAATCATGACATATCCTTATTAATATAAATAATATATAACTTAGTCTTACTGTTTTCCTAAAGCTCACAGTATAATAATATTTGAGAACCATACCATGCAATAGTTCTCACTTGGTCATCATGATCTGTCATGCGCTCAACCACATTTTTAAGTTACACTTGTGACATTGATTTTTTTTTCTTAAATTTATGTATTTCATTCATAAAAAGAAGCGACATTTTAAGTCAATGTTTTATATTTACCTAAAGAAAAATGCACAGCACCGGCCAACATAATCACTGTGCCTTTCAAACCATCAGGTCCGATTACTGCACAAAAATCCATCGTCCCAATCCAGAGCAAATGATAACTGAATACCATGAAGAGTTCCAAGAAGAAGACTGGCCAAGCAGTTCGGAGGAATGAATATCCAAAACACTTGAAGAAGTAACTCAAAAGGGCCAATGTGAAGATGTTGGTGTGTCCAATTTTGTCTGTGAGCCATTTACCTGTGACCAGTACTGGCAACCCGCATACACCAGAAAAAGTGTCCAAAAGACCCATCATATAAATCGGTGTCCCAATATCGGACAGAAAAAGATTGTGGTAGCTCATCAAAAATCCCCAAGTTCCACCAAGGACGAACAGAACACACATGAAGAAAAGGAAGTCTACATTTCTGAAGAGTTTTATTGCTGCTTTTGACATTTCTTGTGTAGGTTTGCTTTGGCTAATATTCAAAGTACAAACTGTTGCAATGGTTATTAAGGCTACACCTGCATAGAAGTATAGAGAAGATTCATAATTTGGCACTTCTTCAGAGACTGAGGCTTGCTGAATAATTAAAGCCACAAGGGACGGCCCAGTCAAAGCTCCAACGTTAGACCAAAATATTTGTCTACCATATTCAGCTTCATAAGAATTCGACATGTAATTCGCCAAAATGTCTAAAAATCGAAATACATTTTCGTCAAAAGTAAGGAACAGTATTGCAATTGCTATTAAAAATAAGATACGACTTTTCCTATCTGCATCGGTAGTTTTATACTCAGCACAAGCAATTGCACATGTATTCTGATATACATCACAGAAAGATTGTGTATCATTTGAAAACAAAACAGTTTTAGAATCTCGCTTACACCAATCAAAGCTGTATTCAGAACTATTGTTGAAGTTGGATTCGGTAATATTTTCAAATTTATCGATTAATTTAAGTTTATTCAGTGAAGTGTCCTTGCAACACGCTTGGTGACACATTTCTTCGCAAGATATAACTTGCAGGTCATTATCACAAGTTCGATTTATTTCATATATTTGGTCAAATTCCGTTTTTCCACAGTTTATGCTGCTAAATGACTGATTTTCTTCAATTGTTTCGCTTATTTTTGGAATGAAGGTAAAGCTGGATGCTAAAGCTCCTGCTATCAACATTGATAACACAGTCATGTAAATTGGTCTTCGTAATTTATCCGATATGACGCCACAAGCAGTATTGAACACGAACTGAGAGAGGTTTCCTATCAAGTACATGAAAGATATTTCTTCTAAAGTAAGTCCTCGTTGCTTGAAAAATAAAGTTATATACGCCGTCATTCCCATGGAAGCTGAAACAAAACATTACATAATTAGAGTAAAATAATACAATTGTTTCCAGATGATGAATTTTAAATTGTAATATAGCATGTAAACTCGGCTATTGCTTCCAATAGTGTCACCAAAAGAGTAAGTAATACAAATCTTGAAATTATCGATGACTAGCCCCCTTTGGTAACCGGTTTGCTTACGTCGGATAATGGCTTCTTTGGCTGTTGACTCACTTAAAATTATTCATTTAAAATTTGAATTTGAGATTCTATAAGATTGCCAAATTTTAATTAATAGGTTCAATCAGCTTCAAATTACTGCGAAAAAATTTTGAATTTTAAAATTGACATGTAACGAAATAAAAACTGACATGAAAATCCTATTTTGAAGTAAATAGCAAAGGATTTTTTTTATTTAATTTAAAATATCGACAAAAGAGCTTGGTGGAATAATGAAATTAATGTGATTTTCTTCATAACAACGCAAACATTGTGTAAACATCGCAAACATATCAGATGTTGTATCCTTTTGGAAAAAAAAATATTGAAATCAGAGAAATTTATGCAGAAATGAAATTGATTGTCATTAAAAATGTATTTGTAAGAGTTTTAATTATTTTTGTGAGAAGACATTTTTGAAGATATAGCTGAATCAAAGTTAATAAATTTACTAAATATTTAATTAAAAAATAAATTATATTAACAATTAAATACTTAAAAATATTTAATGTTTAATGAATTTACATTTCAATAAATATGAACCCTTTCCTACCTTTTTAAAAAAGAATAAATATATATATATATAGAGAGAGAGAGAGAAATTTAATTATTCAACAATTAATTACTATTATAAAAAATTTGATATTCATATCCTTTATGAATAACGTTTTATGTAACGTTACTTCATGAATTCATATTTTTACGCTGTCAAAAAATGACAGCGGAAACTGATTTTATAACTTTTTGTAAAAATATTTTGCATAAGTATTTTCTTAAATATCCATTTAAATACAACTCATAGAATATTTAATTCAATTAAATCAAATATTCAACCCGATTCCTTTCAAAAAAGTGTTTGAGCCAATTCTATTCATTTAAAATATCTGGGAAACTAAACTTTTTTTTTTTTTTTTTTTTTTTGTAAAATAGTGTGTGTGTCTTTTGGAGAAAATACTTAGACACGAATCACATACGGCTTACATACGAATATTTTTCAACCTTACCTACATATGGATTGGTGATATAAAAAAAAATCATGATTAAATTTAGTCTAACATGTTATTCGGAGCTATCTGCTATATTAAAGTATTGATTTTTTTGTTTATCTATTATTACTCATAAATTTGAACTTGCACTCAATTTTAGCATGCTGAAATCGAGACTGAGATAATTGATTACAAAAAATGTTTTTTTGTGAGTAAAATCCCATTTTTTCAGGAAAGATGCCTATATAAATAAACATAAAAATAATAAAGTAGAAATATTGAATTTAAATACACAAGTTAAACAAATAAAGCAAAAATTTGAAACGTAACCAGCAGTACACGCGCCATTCATGCTACTCTGACTGCAACTTATCCTAACAGTTAGTAATTAAAGAAAATTGTGTGTGTGAAAAATTCCGTTTCTTAACATAGATAAACTTAAGAGTCAAAAGTATTACATACAGATGCATAGATAAAGAAATAAAGTAAAACGCACTATTCGAACTGAGGATATACAACAAATGCGTCCTTCATACTGTTCTAACAGCAAGCAGAATTTGAATATACTTATCCTAACAGTTAGTAATTAAAGAAAATGGTGTGTGTGTGCAAAATAGAGTTTTTTTTCATGAAACAGAGCTATATAGATCAACTTAAAAGGCGAAAGTATTAAATATAGATATATAGATAACAAAATAAAGTAAAACGCACGATTGGAATCCGAAAATCCACAACACAGGTGTCATTCATGGTGTTCTGACCGCAAGCAGAACTTGAATATGCTAATTCCAAGAGTTAGTTATAAAAAAATTGCTTGTGTAAAATTACGTTTTTTTTCAAGAAACACAGCTGTATAGATTAGTTTAGAAAGTAAAAATGTTAAATACAAATACATAGCAAAATAAAGTAAAGTACGTGACTCGAATAGAGGCTCCAAAACGCATACGTCATTCATGTTGTTCTAACTGAAAACAGAACTTGAAGATACTTATCCTAACAGTTAGTTATAAAAAATTTTTTTGCTTGTGCGTAAAATTCTATTTTATTTTAGGTTTATGTAGATAAACTTAACATTCAAAACCTTTTCTAAATATAAAATTTGATCCAAGATGTTAAAGACATTTCCAAGGTACACGAAATAAATAAATTTATATAAATGTATACAAGAACTGCTCGTTTAAAGTTATAAGATATCCAATTAAAAAATGCTGTGAAGAATTCTCCGGATGTTTGAGGGTGTGGTATATGGCTCGTTTCCGCTTCATGTCCAATGTGAACTGTCTTATTTCCAAGAATTCGAAGATCCGAAGAACTTGCAAATAATTCTCTGATCCTATCAACAGAGACACGAGATTCTGTGAAAACAGAAATATATAAACGCAAAGAAATGAATGAAAGGGATAAGATAATTACACCCAGATGATTGAACTTTATCATATTTTAGACTGAATTTATCAACCGAAAGAGGTAATTTTCTTGTTCAATAAATTGTTTTTCTCGGATCTGCTTGTAGCGACACAAGAAAGCGCCGTATTTACAAGTGTCTTTCAATTTTTTATTCTGCCATTCATGTTTAATGAAAATATTAGATATCTGTACTTAGATGTTATACCGGATAAATTAACAGCGTGCATTATTTATACCTTCCTCTGAGGTGACCTTGAATTTTAACATTTGGGAATTCGAAGTTGGTGTCAAAATTATGTCACTAACTAGGATAAATAACTTGGTCTCACTCTCCGACTACTTGAATGACGCATTTCTGAGCGCTTCGATATAAGATTTATGCGTTGCGGATTCCTTATTTAAATATAATGTAGCTCTTATACAAACAAATGTTATGTTTTATACATTTCGGATTTAAAAAAAATAATAAATGACTTTTATATATTTGATTTTGATGCTCACAAAGTTATAATTTCCTGGCATTTATCGTTACATGTGTAGAGAATTTTTTTTTCTTAAGACTTCTATTATACAGAATGAGTATAAATGGATTTGAAAATATCTTATTTTCGAAGCTACTGCACATAATACAATAAGTGATATATAAATTTAAAGAGAAATAGACCAAGTTTTTTTCATTTAAAAGTATTCGATATATGACCCTTTTTTACGCGGCATACGTCCAATCTGTAATCCAGTTCTTTCTAAATATTTTGTAATATCACTCTGTCAGTGGTTCTGAATGTTGCACAAATATGTACTTAAAGTTCTGTCAGTGTTTTCGCCATTGTTGACATATAAACAATGTTTTGGACCGAGGTAGCCTGGTTGGTAGAGAGTCAGTCTCGTAAGCGAAAAGGTAGGGTGTTCTGCCCTAATCTCGGCCAAAGACCACCGTGTTGGCTATTGCAGATGAGGCACGTTAAATAGATCGTGACTACAAAGTCCTCTAAGTTCCATAACAAATTATATTTCTTTGGGTACTGAATCAGGGATGAGTCGGTCTCTGATTTGGATCTAAATTCTGACTTGCGGATGGATGAATGAGTTCGACCGCCCCCTAAAAAGGGTTGTGTCATGAGTGCTCGAACAAAATCGCACTTTCACCTTAACGGTGCTCGTTAACAACGAAAGGCCCACAGTTCTGCCTTAATTCGAAAGAGTTAAATCGTGTTCGGCTTGACATGACCAAGTGGCATTAGAGAGATAATATCTTGTCTCAGTGATTTATTTTTGTGGGGTCATGTCAAACATAGCAGGCAAAACAAAATGTTTGCAATTAACTAGATTACAGATTGGAATTATGCTGTGAAACAGATGGCTCACACATCCGAAATTTATAACCGAAAAGCATTTGGTATATTTTGCGTTAAATTCATGTATGATTTGTTGTAACATATGCAGTAGGTTCGAAAATATAATTTTTAAAAATTGGGTCCATCATTTGTACTGAATCTGTAAATAGTACTTTTTATTAATTAATTCTAAAGAAAGCTATCAAATGTCATTAAATAATAATTTTGAATGATAAAACTACCTATTACTTGTAGTTATCAAAGATTTAAATTAATAGATATATTAATTAAGGTTAGTTATTATTGAATATTATTAATATATTTTTATAAATATATTAATTTTATTAATAATAAATATAATGATTTTTGAAAATTTATTAAACATTAAAAGATTATTTAGAAATTGAATAATAATTAGAAAAATATTTGAAATCATTTTAAAGAATTTAAAAAAGATTAGTTAAACCAAAAAATTAATTTTGAGATTTTTAAAATTTTATTAATTAATCAATACTGCTGTGAATTATTGTTCTATTAAATATTTTATTCTTAATCTTGTTTATTGTCTTATTTATCTTATTTATTTACTATTTAATTTTTGATTTCGATTTAATATCAAATATTATTAATAAATATTTTTATAAATAAAACTACTTATTATTAATAATTAGAAAATTATTTGAAATGTTATTAAATATAAAAAGATTAATCAGAAATTGTGTAATAAATAGAATAATATTTGAAAACTTATTAAGACATTGTATTATTACGGAGTAAGAAGATTAGTAAAATCAAAAAATAATTTTGAGATTATTTAAATTTTATTAACTACTTAATTCCTCTAAGAATTATCTCCCTAATAAATGTTTTATGCTTATTAATTATTATTACGTTATATTAAAATGATCTTGTCTTAATATTTTTACTTGCTTTCAGTTTATCATTCTGTCCTAGAAATTATTTAGGGTGGATGCCAGCTCAGGTGTCGACCTTGTCATCTGAGCGCTGTTCAGAATGATGAGGTCCGTCCCAAAATAGCTCGGGTGTTGCTTCAAAACGGGACGTTAATTTAATAAAATAAACTAAAACCTAGAAATTATTGCATATATTTATTTATATGGAGATACACAGTGCAAATTACATGGAAAAAATCCTTATAATCAGCATATTTAATAAAGGCGATTTTAATATTTCAAAACTGTTAAATTGTTTTAAAGAGTAACTACTTTTCGAAGTTAACTCTTAAAATGTATCGAAATTACAAAATTTTAAAAACAGTCATGATAAACAAACAGAAGAAAATTTTAATTTGAGTTGATATTAAAATATTTCTCTGAGTGCCCATTGGGATGTATGATATATGCACAATTATTCGTACCTACGCTTCATATATATGTAATGATATGTCTTAATCTAATTAGGATCTTAATTAATTTCCTAATTTTTATGTTAATTTACATTATTTTAGTTTTGTTCTGAAATGTTTTCTTATTTCTTGATCTAATTCTCACTTTTTACTTAATTATTTCTACACGCACATATTAAAATTCTTCACTTCAACATTTTTCCACATTCTGAGTGGATGGATGAAAATCCATAATACTCACTACATTCGTTTAGAGATACATAAGTTTTCCTTTCCTATGATTACACGGGTTAAAGAAATCCCTATCGAAATCTCACAGAAAGTAAATCGGTACAAATGTGGGTCTTTATTGCTCTTCTGTCGCAATGCCGTCTGACGTATTGCTCATCGTTTATTCTTTGCACTTAAATTATGCCTCTCGTGGCATAATTTATGGAATCATTATAAAGATTCAAAAATTATATAAAATTCTCATATAATCTCATATCTCATATACATATCTCATATATATATTTCATATCTCATATCTCATATATATATATCTCACATCTCATATATATATCTCATATCTCATATATATATATCTCACATCTCATATATATATCTCATATCTCATATATATATCTCATATCTCATCAAATATATAATTCTCATTTTATATTTCTACATTTTCATTTTATATTTCTACATTTCTCATTTTATATTTCTACATTTCTCATTTTAGATTTCTACATTTCTCATTTTATATTTTCTACATTCTGTATTTTTTCGTGAAATCATTATAAAGATTCAAAATTTAAAAAATATTTCCTATTTTTCTTAATTATTCAATGATTCATATAATATTCATTCTCTTAAATCCTCGTATTAGAGAAAGCATAGCAAAAGTAGAGTAGAAGCGCAAATATAGCTTAGATCGGTTTATTCTTGGTTAAAGACTCTGGCAATGAGGCCAAAAAGTCCTTGTTGTATTGCTGTTATCTTAGAATTGACTAATTGCCAGTTTGAAGTTATCACCTTTTAATAACAAACAATTTTCTGTCTTTTTGTGTGTGTAAATTTTAGTAATTAGTACTTTAGTTACTATTTACACATTTTATTTCTTGTTTTATATTTATAAGGATTAATAAGGCTCAAATTGAAATTTATTTTTGTCTATAATTAATGCAGATTAAAAACTAATCTATAATTATTTCTAAGATTATATTCATAATCTTCGAAGCAAATATCCAGTAGGTGATAAATATAGAGTTCTTCCAGAGTGATTAATATGAAACAGATGAATATTTGTCACCCAGTTGAAAATGAACATGGTATCCTATCAGAGTGACAAATACTGATTAGATTTGTCACCTAGTTGGCTATAAATATGATGTTCTATCACAGTGACAAACATGGAATAGATCATATTTATCACCCAGTAGGGGATGAATGTATATTTCGTCACTTTGATGTCCTATCAAAGTGACGAAAATGAATGAGATCATATTTGTCACCTGTTAGGCGACAAACATGGCATCCTCTCAGAGTGACGAATATGTCACAGATTATATTTGTCACCTAGTAAATAATAAGTATGGGTGCTTATCAGAGTGATGAATATGGAGCAGATTGTTTTGGTCAGCCTAACACAAGCGCATGCAAAAGAAGGAAGAATAAAAGATTCAAGAAGAAGTAGATGAGAATTATTATGTTTTATTCAGAGCAGCAGGAACAGATCTGGCTCTTGCGCCAATAAACCATACAAATTTATTTAGTTTCAGCATTAATCTGAAACATTACTCTGATTCTTCAAAATAAAATATAAAAAAAGAGATTCAGATGGTGTATTTTGAAACGTAATTTTTCTTGAAGACTAGAAAAGGAGAGCATGCCTAATGTTTATTAGGAGAAGAATGGTCTGGTGACTCTAATTCTAATAATGTCTGCAAGTTTCTTAAAAATTGGACAGTACTTTTTAATTGTTGTCTTTATTCTTTTAACTACCATTTAGATCTAATATTCATTGCTTCATCTCCCATCAGGCAGCACATCAGATATGATGATGACAAGCTTCCAGAATGGTGGAAGGTATTCTAGGTACTGGTACAGAAATAGGTACAGAGATGGTGGTACAGTTCTAGATGGTGGTGCAGTTGTAGAGAGTAGGTGGTAGTTTTAAGTGGTACAAAACAGTTCTAGTTACTTAAATGCTGGTACAGCTCAAGAAATGGTGGTACAGTTCAAGGTACAGAAATGGTGGAAGTCGGATGATGACGGGGCGTACTTCATTAAGGAAGGGTCTAACCATAGCCGGTGATGGGCCTTAAGACTTAAACTTAGTTTTCGCCAATGCTGTCGTGGTAGTTCTTTTGTTCAAATTTAATCCGAATACCTTTAATTAGGCGGGTCAGAGAAGTGCTTTGTGTGATTATTTTCATCACAATTGTATCACCAATTTAAATATATTATGCCATAATACATTATAAACCTATCTGTAAAGGACCGTATCATATTTGTATGCTTACTATTCAATTTATATCAACAATTTTTAAATCCATATTTGTGATCGATGTATATTTAAAATATGCGGAAAGTCCTTAAAATATATTTTCAGATATTAAAATTTTCCAAGTTGTGAAGAAAATAATTTTTTAATAATTAATAAACATTTCATCTTAAAATTTAGCAATGAAATTTATCAAAATCAATATTTTCAGCTGAATCAGTTGAATTCAGCTAATTTATTGTAATGTGTATAATTGAGCATTTGTCACCCTCGGACTTTCATAAAAAGTATTTTCAAATGAATTACATAAATGTTTTTTTCAAAGGTTAGTGATTTTTCTCAATTTATAAAGAAAAAGAGTTTTCAACAGTTTATCGAAACCTTTCATCGTAAAGAAATTCATCGAAATTTTTAGCACAGAAATTTGTCAAAAATCAATATTTTTGTCGTAATACGTAATATTTCGTAATATGTCGTAATACGTAATATTTTTGTCGTAATACATTCAATGAATGATATGAAAATAAAATTTATTTTCAAAGTTTGCTAAAATTTTCCGTGCTACAAAACACACACACACACACACACACACACACACACACACACACACACACACACACACACACACACACACACACACACACACACACACAATTTGTTAGTAGTTAGTAGTAAACTAGTAAACAATTTATCTGAAATTTATCAAAAATCAATATTTTTAGTTATAATACATAATATTCTATATTTGTCTACTAGGTATTCATATTATACGCAATACACATAAAATGTGTTTCAAAGTTTGTTAAATTTTTCCATGTTACAAAGAACAACAGATTTATCAACAGTTAGTAAACAACACATCGAAAAAATATAGCAATAAAATTTATCAAAAGTCATTCATTTATTCGTTATAGTTTTACCAAATGTAAATGACAATATATATTTTTATCCTTTATTCAATCGAATTATGAGTTAAGGTTGAAAAGGGAATGTGCAAGAGGCAAAAATTTCAAAAACAAAAATAATTTTATACCTGAACATTTATTAATGTTTGAATATCACGCAAGCACCTAAATATCTATATTCTCAATTCAAACCTAAGGTAATCTTTTTACTTTAATTTCATTATTTTATGAATTATAAGATTAGGGGAAACAATAGCAAGCAATCGAATGAATGAATAAATTGCAATACCCATGTAAATACTTCAATTGAACAAGAAGCTAGACCACGCAATGGTGAAGACCGTAACACGATAATGATATATTGTTTATAAGCAATTAGTGGAAGAAAAGGTTTTTAATGGTTTAAAATTTTTTATTTAATATCTAAAATTATCCAAATAAAACATTCAGAATTTTTTAAAAAATATTATTTGAGTGCGAATGCTTAGTCCCTTAAGGTATCCGACCAGGTTGAAAGCATCAATTTGAATGGAAAATTCGTATTTTTATTTTTTCAGGTTTTTTAAATGGAGAATTTCTGTTTCCAGCGATATTTTCATTTTGTTATCGATGTCAAATAAGAGCCAATTATATCAGACTATTGACATGTAAAATGTTCTTACTTTATAAGCATTTAAAACTTCAGATGCATTTTTAGAAGAAAGTTAGTTTTTTTATGATTCTACTGCGTGAGTTTCGCTGTATCTCAAAAAATAATCACAATATCTAATTACAATTTTTTATTAATATTCTTTATGTTATGCAGAATGTGATGAACTATGGATTTTTTTAATGCTTTGGATTAAATTTGGAAGAGAATTTATGATAATGTAATGAAAATTTTGTTGAAAAAATTCTAAAATTCCACAGATAATTTCATATACTGCACTCAAAAAATTTATTTTTGAATATAATTCTTAAATAATAGTTAATTATACTTTAAGATATGTTACACATATAATACTACAATAAAATGTAAATATTTTTTTCTCTATAACATTCCTAGTTTTTGCATATAAATACTAAAATTTATATCAATATATATTTTCTTCAAAAGCCACACACACACACACACACACACACACACACACACACACACACACAC
>JAPMOQ010035020.1:105913-172017 GCA_026543055.1 Argiope trifasciata | reverse complement strand
ACACACACACACACACACACACACACACACACACACACACACACACATATATATATATATAAATTCGCAACCCTATAATGCCTGTTATAATCTTGAGCATATTTTGCACCTTCTTTTAAAGGCAACCGACTACATTCGAAGGTAAAATTTTAAAAAATTGTGTTTTTAAAAAAAACTATATATGGTTTTTAGATGTATAAAAAGCACTATAATATTATAAACTAAAATTTTTAATTATTAGAATTACAAATACTATAAATACAAAAAAATATTTGAAAACATAATATATTTTGATAAATAAGGAAATGTGTAGTGAATTTTAACGACATTTAACCGAAACGGTCAACACTCTACACAAAATTGTGATGCAGCAATCCTATTTTTCTTCGCACGCAAGTTATAGAATATAATGATGAATGAAATGAATCAAAATCTAAGAAGCATTTTGAGACGGAAAGTAGTTATGGGCAAAAATATGCGTATAAATGCATTTTTCCATAAATTCAAGACAATTTATCTAAAAACGCCTATAAATGAAAAAGAAGCTCCCCAACAACAAATATATTGGTTCATTTTATTGTCCACATCGTTTAAAACACACGCTGCAATTTTTATGTAAATAAACTTCTATTAGTTTTTAAGATATCATGTTAACGGTGAAGAATTTTTATCAAAATTAAAATTGAAGGCAAATTTTAGCTGAAAAATATGTTTTGCTTAAAATTCCTCTGGATGATAGGCCAGGCCTTCCTTTTACTAGAAAAAAATTAACTTTTTTGGAAAGAGGAAAGTTTGAACTAAAAGAAATAACAATTAGACGGCAATGTAATCGAAAACCAGTGTTTTTAAATTAAAGTCACATAATTTTTAAGTTACACGTCTAAATTAAAAATTATATCTTGATAATTTTGCTTCAAATAGTCTTATAATCTATACTTTCTTAACGTTAAATTAAAGTAGAACAAATTTCACATCTGTGAATTTTAAAATCGAAATTTAAACAAAATTTCACTCTTTTTTACCCTAAAAAGTTTCAGATATTGCATGTCGTTTAATCCGGTCTAACGGTCTTGATATGGATCTCGATAATGGAAAACAAATTCGTGCATGATTCTATAGTGTTACGATGTTTGCTGATATCTTAAGTATGTTTTAAACCGTTTTCAAAATTATATATCTAAATTCCAAATTATGTCTTAATTTATTTTACTTTAATTAATCTTATCAGTTAGATTTTCTCAAAGTCAAATTTAAATGCAATAAATTACACTTCTTTGAATCTTAAATATAAACACTAAATAATCATTCTTTTTTTTCCCCACAAAAAGTTCAGAAATCAATTCTTGATTCTCTCATAAATATTGTCTGTTTAAATTACGAATTTGTTACAAATAAACCAATATTTTCACATCGCGCTTTTTAAACAGATGAAGTTAATATTGATATCAATAACACTTTATCACTGACGACTTGACTATCCAAGAAAAAATCCCGAAAATTTTCCACATTTTAAAAACTTCTGAGATGTTTCGTACAGTGATACTTACTTAGGTGCGTTTTTCTTTGTAATGTAAGTGTACAAATAAAAAATACAGCAAAAAGTTTACAGATGTAATGCATATTTTTATAGCAAGATATGAAAGACTTAATGCATCACATATGCATTGCAGCACAAAAGTGATACCTAATCATTCGTTTTCTCTCGGTAGTGTATCTTGGCAGGAGATCATCAATATATTGCCGCATAAAGAAAGGTTACCCCGAGCTCAATGACCGAATGGTTAAAGCACGCGATCCAAACCCTTAGTTTGCGGGGTCGATGCTGGCCATGGTTTTTATATCAAAGTATGGATTTTTAGTTAGTTTCTTTAGTTATTGTTTCCTTATGCTCTCTAACATTCTAAACCTTTCTTTGTTACGTAAATTAGTTGTTTCTAGAATATTCCGTTCTTGAATAAAAGCTGATATCCACTAATCGTGTTCAACTTCCCGACCTTGTAAACTTACAAGTCGCTAATTTCCTTAAATAAACTTGTTTGTTAGTTAAAAGTTGATGGTGTATTTATTTAAATCTTTATGACAATATTATACCACTGATCTTGAATTAAAAGGCTTATATCATTAAATGCCTCAACAATTATCATATTTTTTTGCAGTAATAATAATAGTGTCGTTTACCTGTGAACCAAAGAGTGAGTGCAATCTTCAAAGGGATGAGAGGTTTACAAATGCTGACCTTGAATTTGGGGCCAATATTTAAGACCAGTCTTGATTCCTGTTGAGTAGAATGAATTAAAATCTATATACTAAAAATAAAAAAATGAGTTAAAACATATAAAATTCATCTAAACATAAAAAAAGTAATTTTTAAAGGAATGTTATAACACAAGTAATTTGAAGCAGATTGGATCATACAACAGATATGGATTCATAATGGATCTATATCAATTATTATCCTTATAAATATTTAATTGAATGGAAGCTATACTATGTGTTATTTCATTCGATACATACATAAATAATAAAAAATCGCGAATTTTATTTATTAGTAATATTTTAAGTTTAGAAAAGTAATCTGACAATATGATTTTTACATAAGTGTTTTATTACTAATTTGGGAATGTTTCCAATATTTCTACACTTTATTATTTCTATTCATTCTTGATTATGTATAGAGCAAGCAAGAATAACTTATATTTAATCAATATATTCTAGGACATTCATTTCTCTGTGACTTCATTTATAAAATACTGAGCCAAGAGAGTATGTTAGTTGAGTTGAGATTATGTTAGTAATTGAAAAAAGCTTATCTTTGAAAATGTTGAGCCTCTACAGATTCCCCGGCCTCTTTTTGCAGTTGCTATTCTTTAATAGCAATTAACAGTTTGTGAATTGCTATTTATTGCAATTCTTATAAACGCTTCGGCTGTGTTTTGTTTCAGCACATTCTATCGAATAAAGCGTTGTTATCTTCTACTAAACCTGTTGCACTTTTGCTCTATACATCTACCGGTCTATTTTTTTAAATCTTAAATTCACCTTTCAATACAATTTTTAATTGTTTTTTATTATACAAATTTACTTACCATTTTTTCACTCTTTGGCGTTGGAGACGAATCCGACATTTTAGAATTTGCACCTGAAGCCGTTTTTGCTTTGTTATTAGATGAATTTCAATTCCTTCAGAAATTCAATTTCTCTTTTGAAAAATATGAGTCCGATAACCATGTAGATAGCATTGCAATCCAAAGACCTATATTGATATGAATTAGAAAAGGTTTTATCATTTGTTTATTCCTAAGCTTTGTAAAAGGAAAAGTTCATATATCTCACATTTTAATATAACAAAACAAAACATTAAATTAAAGTTTTTGAGCTTATCTTAATCAAGAGAGCACTTTTAACAGGCAAGAAAATGTCATCATTGTAGTATTGAAGTATAAAAGAAATGAAGAATATCAAATAATGGTTAACTAAAAATATAATAGAGTTAAAGGGATTATTCAGCGTATTTTATTTATATTACAGATACTGATGCTGTTAGATATTTAAATTCTTATTTTTGAATCCATATGAAACATAATTTTTTATAGGATGCTGAAAATGAAAAAAAATCATTTATTTAAAGGAAGCTGGAGTTATTTTTAAAGTTGAATATTTCGGAAAAAGAAGTTCCCTAAAATAATGAAATCTATATATTTTATTATAACATATTAAAATTAGATTAAAATATTAATTAGGATACTTTTAATCTGTTATTTGAGATTAATTATAACTTACTAGTAATATTTATGAGTCTGTATTTATGAGTTTAGCATTTGTTGAAAGTACTCATTAAAATTTATGTTTTTAACGATTATAATTTTATTGTTATGCTATATTATCCAGAAATTCGTCAGGAATTTGAGATAAAGTTATCTTCCATATAAATAAAAACGAATGTTTGTCTGTATGTCTCTTATGCCTTCCTAAACCGTTTATCCGAATGCAATGAAACTTGGTCAGCTTATTGCTTACATCTACGGGCTGGTTACAGGCACAGTACAATTATTTTTTAAAAAAATAATAATTCTGATCTCAACCACATTTGTTTAACCAAGGATTAATCTCCAAATAACTGGCCGAGGAGACACAGAAGATTCAGTAGAAATTCTAAATCCAAGTTAAAGGTTAATACTGTATAGCTATTGAACACAAATGTCATGCAAGTCATTCTCAGAGGTAACAACTTTATTACCGATTACGCGAGAAAATTTTGAGGAGTCCACTTCTGGGGGTTTTAAATTTTAATTAAATGTTTCTCGCAGTAACTTTCAAAAATATTATAGTACAAATAATTTTGCACTATATTAATTTTCAAAAATGAATATATTTTAATGACATTTTCTAAAATTGAACTTGAGAATTTAGAACGAATATGAAACGAATCACGAGATACAATAAATAGTTTCTTTCATTAACATTCTAAAAGAACACCAAGTTTTACAATTCTAAAAGAATACACAAATCTAATATATAAAAAATATATTTGTCCGTATTGTATATACTGTTGGACCGTTCATCCTATTTCGTTAAAACAATATCAAATTATTTATTGATTGATTGCACTTTTATATTTTTATCGGTTATTGATAATATTTTTTTCGGTGGCAGCAATGTGTCGGATACCAGCTAGTAACATTATATTTTTCTATAAAAAGAGAAATATATTTAATTTGAAATTTTTTAATTAGTTTTAACTCATTTATTAAGACCGAAAATGAAAATATTGAATAATTTGGAAGTTTCTATTCAGACTTAAATGTTTAAATTAAGGACAGACTATGCTTTTTCCCCGAAAACATTCAAAATTTGAAATTTGCTTTATTACCGTATGCTCCAGACAAATTAATCAATTTTTCATGTATGTTCACTTAAGTCCAGAAAATTTTGAGTAACATGGAAACTAAGATGATTTAGTTCCTAACCTCACTCAATGGAGCGTCTGTTACTTAATTATTATTTAACCAAATTAATTTATCAATCAAATTAAATTTATCTGATAAATGAAACAAATTACTTTTTTAAAATCAATATCAATCCGAAAAATATTTTAGAGTACCAAGACTTGAGAAAAATTGTCTTTAAAAGGCCGAACATTATATACCAAATGAAGATATTAGAAAAGATTTTTGTTTCAGAATCATCAAAGATTAATTGATGTGCTCACTTAAAAAAATTGCAAAATGATATAAAATTCTAAGCAAGAAGTGTATGCAAATTTCTGGGATTGGTTACAAGGATACCTTTTATCTTCGACTAAAAAATTGTTGCAAATGAATGTAAAATTTCTACTTGATGTGTTATTAGCTTTTCTTAAACAAGAAGGCAGGGGAGAAATGGATTAAGTCACGAGAATTGATTTTCACTCTTTTTACTAACAGAAAATAAAAGAAGTAAACCTTGACCAGTTTTTTTGATACTACGTTGTTATTGTATGTATGTTATTGTACGTATTTAAAATAACAATTCAATTATTGTACCACTGAATGGAGACAAATGTTTCTTCAATGTCGAGGAGAAAAAAAAAGATTATCAATGCTTCTAGGTAAATAAGCTTTCATGCAATAAAGGTTCTATCTGATTAACATTTGAATATTCAACGACGTATATTATGCTTTAAAGCAGTGCTCAGCAACCGGTGTGCCGCGGCACACTGGTGTGTCATGAGCCAGATACAGGTGTGCCACGGTCAAATACATTGTATTTGACATTTTACAATTTTTCATCATGTATTTAAAACACAATGACCAATTTTTTTCATAATAATGTCTATTTTTCTAAATATACTATAGAATAATTATTATAACTAAATAATTATTCAATAGCCCCCTGGTGAGAAGAGTTAAAAACTGCATAGTGTATTGTGTAAACACCAAGGCCCACCAAATTAATCATAGATAAAGCAAAATGACCGTTATGCGTGTCGTTGAAGACTCATGCGCATGTGTTATTTGCATTTGCGCGTGGTACATCACGTTCACTCGTATGTCATTGTTGTCACTATTTTACAACACAAAGTTAAATAAACACGTTCCTACAACTAACGATTGTTATTATTAATTATCTTACTGAATTATGTATGGTTAACGTTCTTCGTATATAAGTTTTATATCCCTTTAAATATGGATAAAGTTTTACTTCGGAAAGATTCGTCTTCACGTACAGATGATGAAGAACCCAGCACAAGTGTTACAAAAAGCCTAAAGAAGGCAGTGAAAAGGCGAAGACTACATTAAATATGGATTCTCGTGGTGTGGTAACGAAACGGTACAATTTACACACTGCTGCATACATCGAGAAGCATTGATGGTCAAGAATTTGCCGGAAGAACTTAATTAAATTAAGAGCCATAAATTCGCAAATTTTTGATTACTTTGTGCAGAAATGGGAACCGAATATGAATCCTTATTATTTTATACAGAAATTCGTTGGCTATCCCGAGGCAAAGTTTTGTCTAGATTATTTGAGCTTCGTCATGAGAAGCGTGAATTTCTTTTAACACTGAATATGCTCGAAATATGCTAGCACCTCTATGATTACTGCTGGATAGCCAAACTTGCATGCATGGGCTGATATATTCGAGAATTTGAATAAACTTAATAAAAAAATGCAAGGTCGAAATGAGAATATTTTGACATGCTCCGACAAATTGCAAGGATTTATTAAAAAACTCGAACTTTGGCAAAAAGAGTTGCAAAAAGGATGTTTAGAAATGTACCAAAGGACCAATCATATTACAATTGAAAAAAAAAATATTAATTGTGGATCTGGCCCAACAACATTTAAGTATGCGTCAGCAGAAATTTAATCATATTTTTATTCCAAATCCTTTTGCAACCGATGCAAAAAATTCTACGGAAGCATTGCCTCTACAAATTCGAGAGGAATTTACAGATTTAAATAATGACATGACTTTAAAATTATACTTCTCCGAAATTCCATTAGATGTTTTCTGGATTTAAGTTAAAAAAGAATATCCTCACATTCCCTACAAAGCAATTTTAACATTACTTCCATTTTCGACGACATATTTATGTGAGCAAAGTTTTTCAACTCTGGTATTAATTAAAAATGATAAGCGGTCTTGCTTAAAAGATTTGACCAAGAACTTCGGGTCGTGGTGTCAAATATTGAGCTGAATATAAAACTTTAGTGTTCATTGAAACAAGCGCAGGTATCACATTAATAATTATTATGATTGCGTAGAAATAAATATGTTATGGTTTTATGTTACTTTTCAAATAAAAAACAAACATTTATTGTAAAATTTGTGTATCAATTAATACTTATATACTTTAGCTTTTGGTGTGCCGCGGAGTTCTAGAAAGAAATAAGGTGCGTCGTAGCTGAGAAAAGGTTGCGGAGCACTGCTTTAAAGCAAGAGTGCTTTCTCCTTCTGTTACGTGCCTTTCTAATTATCAATCTATTCAATATATGTTTTAAGATTATATTGTTTTTATGTTTAAAATTCAGTCTAAATGTTCCTGAATTGTGACTGAATGCAGTCTATTCAAAGAGAGGGGCCGAATGCTTCACATTGCTCATGCATGTTTATAAAACATGTTGAAAATATTTGTGTTCAAGACCAAATAGTGAAGTTTCGTAGTGCTCTTAGTGCTTCTAGTGAAGCAGTCTATGTCCTATGACAGGAAAAAGAACATTCAACATTATTATTTCGATTTCATTCATTTTTCTTCTTAGATGCATTTTCCTTTATCTACATATTTTCAAAATCTTTTACATGTTTAAAATAATTAGGAGGAGCAGAGAACAGATCTCGAGGCCCAACCTTTGCATATATCTTGCAAATATTAGAGGCAGCGGTGGCCAAGTGGCAAGGTGTCGGCTTCGGAAACGAAGGGTTGCAGATTTAAGGTCCGGTTCCACCAAAGAACCACCGTGTAAACGGATCTGGTGCGCGTTAAATCCGTCGGGGCCAAGCGACCTCCGGTTGGTGTGGTGTGGAAGTTTAGAGAGGGGGTGCCAGCTCAGGTGCCGGCTTCGTCATCTGATCATGGTTAAAAATTACGAGGTCTGTCCCAAAATATCCCTAGTGTTGCTTCAAAACGGGACCTTAATCTAATACTATAATACGAGGAATGGTTGTCAAGTCGAAAATCGCCCCAGAATTAATAAACTCCGGTAAACTTGGGGGTCTGGGGTTTTGGCCACAAGGAATCGATTGGCGCCGGTTTTGAAGCGCTACGGTCGAGCAGTTCGGAGTTACAGATAGGATATTTTCAAACTTTATTAGTTCGCCATAATGGCTACTTAAATTTTCAAGTGGTAACGTGCTGCCATCTATAGCCAATATGGCGAACTAATAAAGTTTTATGTTTATGCTGTTATAGGTTTATAATATGTTTCTTATGTATGTATATATGCTTGGTTTTTCTAAATAAATTTGTCAAAAATATTGAACTTCAACACACTTCAATCTTTACCTTTACTTTACCTTTGTATAGAATAGTTCCCTTTCCAAACTCTAACTTTGTTTAGAATAGTTTACAATGGTGCACTTTAACCGGTTATCTTTTCACCAATGGTTTCACAAATTTTCTTATGGCATGTATTGTTTTGATAAATCACAATTGAAAATTTAAATCTTCGAGTTAGCTTCGATACCTGTTTTCTCCGAGTGGAGCTCGGTCCCCCGCTGGTATAGCTAAACTAAACTAAACTGCACTTATTATTTCATATGTAAATTCATGATTCCAAGATATGTCATCATTGGTTTTCTGTCCACTACCCACCCAGCCACCACTTCCAGTCTTTGAGAGAAATAGTTTAAAAAATCATTATTTCTCTGTGCGAAAAAAAAAATTCATCTGAGTTCCAGTACCGACTACCAACCGTTTTTGCAACTTTTTCAGTCTAAAGCCCATCACATCAACACAAATCTTCACTGAACATTTATCCAATCCCTCCTCTATTTTCGAGCCATGTCGTAAAATAGAATTTTAACATAGCCCTCAGTCTATACAAAGAGATGGATTTCGCCAATTAATATTGTTATTTTGCATGGACAGCTGACCAATTAGAATACTTCTTGTTTATTCAGCAAGTATAATTTTGCATTATACTTTCACATAGTGTAATACTCCAAGTTTTAAAATTATAACATATTGGTTAGCAGTACTAAATTAGCGTTTATAACATATCGGGTGACTAGAGGGTCCCCGAAGAATTTAAATCGAAGCTTTTAAATGAATTATGATGTTCATAAGCATAAAATATATTCACCTATATTACTAGCTCTTTTGATAATGTGGCATAAGGCTTTTTTTTTGGCATACATATAATACATAAATTAATATAGAACTTTTTTCAATTCCTACTATTAGTGCACACTCTCCTTTCATTTATTTATACATCCTGTTCAAATTTTAAATCGTTAATAAAATACTTTTTATTCATCCACTCAAATTCAAGTACATTTTTTAAAGTTGTAGTGGAAGACACTTGTTGTTAATATAGTATTTTTCAAATATTAATTCCTTAATTAATTAAACTAAATTATTTTTAATACTTTAAATAGAATTCAAGCAGTTTGTAATGTAAATTGAAATCAACAGGCAGTAGCTCAATCAGTAAAATGCAAGGGTTTCAATATTTTTCCTTTGAAGGTGAAGAATGCCAATTATTTAATGAGAAAATTAATAATTTTTATTCGTAATAATAATTTTGATAATTAATAAAAAGTAGTTAAATAAAAAATTGCTGACCTAAGAAGAAATTGAATTAAAAAATTTAAAAGATATTATTTTTTCCCTCTTTTACATGTTAGATGCTTTTATATGATCTGATGGTAAGAAAAAAAAAACAGGAGAATTACCTGCGTGCTTGTGTCAGTTTCCAGCGACTTGCATTTCAGGACCAAAAGAACAATTTCACGACGACCGATGATTTGTTTTTCCGCCAATGCATCATTACGAACCGATTGTTCGAAACAGTCGCAGAAAGATAAACAGTCACGCAAGGTGAAAGTTAACAACTTAGATGGCATGCTTTGACAGCTGTAGTTGAAAGAAATTTACGCAATTTTGAAAGTTTTGGAAGAGCCCCAATAACTAAATACATAAAAAATACATAAAAAAATAGAGGCAGCTTGTAAAATCTAAATAAACACTTTTTCTTGTGGTGGATGACATTTGATGTTAATACAGTTTTTCAAATATTAATCAATTACTTTAATTAAATTACATTTTATTACTTTAAATAGAGTTTTAGCAGTTTGGAATGAAAATTGAAATAAATAAGAAGTGGCTCAGACGGAAAAATGTGAGTATTTCAGTATTTTTTCACTTGAAGGTGAAGAAAACGAGTTAAATTTTTGCGAAAACCAATACTTTTTTGTTAATTTGTTTGATAAATATTTAATTAAAGGTAACTGAAATATTTTTTTTCCTTTGTTGACCTAAATAAGAATTGAAAGGATATTTTAAATTACTTGTTTAATCTTTCTCTCACAAATCAAAGTGTTTGAATTAAACGCTAAAAATGAATATTTCAACAAAACATTCCGTTTTTACCCCTCTCTCCTTTTTCCAATTTGGCATCCATAAATGTGATAAAGCATTTAGTTTTGAATGTTTCAACCAAAAACTTGTTGCAATTGAAATTAAATTATATATTTATGTCTAATTACAATCAGTGTATGATGCAAAGTAGAATTCTTTGCAATAATTAAAGTGTTGATGTCCAAAATTACTGTTATCTGAAAAGAAAAAACCCCGGTAATGAATTTGTTTTTTTAATATGATTTCAACTGTACTTAGCCTAGGAGAGGAAAAGTAAATATTTCGATTATGAAAATAAAAAACGCACATGGTGTATATATACATGGTGTCTCAAAAGCCTTGACCACGGTTTTATCGCTTAAATATTGATCATAGACTTGTATTGTAGACTGTAATTTGCGTAAAAAATGTTGGAAAATGTTATGAAGTAGATTAAAATTTTCGAAGATTAAGCTTAAGAAAATACAAAAGTTAACTTTTTATACGGACCTCGTACAAGAAGAAATCCCAATGAGTACAATATGACCCATCCTCTAATAAAGTCATGCACAAAATTCCATCATTTTATCTCAAAAAGTCTCAGAGGTATGAAACTACAGAAAAGCTGAATTAAATCACTTTTCGATGGCAGGATATGAATTCGCGTAGAGAAAAAATCATGTTAGATGTTCGTGTTTTAGAGGTCGTACACAAATTAACAAAGAAAGCACTGATTAAATAAATAAATAGTATGCTGTTCATTGGTTTAAAAGCATTAAAAATTTGTTGAAATAATAACTTAAAGGAAAGATTACATGAGTTTTTACAAGTTCATTGATTTTTAAGTTATATTCTATAATTCATGATATAAAATTTTAAAGTATTTATCAGAAAACATAGATTTTAAATTTTGTATTTAATTACTAAAAATATGAAGCACATTTTATTTTGTTATGATGCCTTACTGCCACGCTTTATCTGCATTGAAGCTGTAAACATTTGCATTTTAAATTGTGATTGACCCTCTACAAACTTTATTTTAACATATCTTTCAAATTTTTCAACGCTGAAATTTCGTACATGACCTTATTGGAATATGGAGCATATTTTACTAAATGGGAATTTTTGTACGCGGTCTGAATTCCCTGAAAGTTTTAATCAACTTCAATACATTTTTTCACCTATTTTTTAAAATTGAGATTTGTCGTTTTCAGTATATGTCTATGATCAATATTTAAGGAATAAAAGCCGAGGTCAAGGTTTCTAGACACCCTGTAGAGTATGTGAACTAACCAATAGATCAAGCCGAAATCAGTTGTCACATGATTTTATTGTAACGTAAAGTATCACCAAACGGACATCACTGCACAAAATTGCGACGAGTTATGAAATTTTCAGACCATTTCAAACTGGTAAATATCATATCACGAACTATAAAGAGCACATGTAAGAAAATGGCAAGTGTTTGAAGAATTAATATGAATATTTTCATATTCCACTGTTTAGCTGGAATAGTCTCTCTAAAATTTTCTGGCATACTTTCTAATAAACATGTTATACCATTGAATGTCTTGCAAGGCAGTATTGTATATTGGTTAAGAAATATTGACCTATCGTAGGAATTTAACATTTTTATTGAATCTACCGTGAGATCTTTGGCGATTAATCTCTAGCGTGTGGTCAAAAAATGTGCGCTTCAGACGTGTTCTACCCAACCAATTAAAACAATAATCTGACTTAAAACTACGCTTACAGCCTCAAAATTACATGCCAAAATTTTTATATCTAAGTCAAGGTATTTTGGAGTTAACGAAATACTTCTGAAAGAACAGATAGATAGACAGTCAAGCCTTGTTGGATTTCTCTCAAAATTTGGTTTGGGATTTTTAAAGTTTAAAAATGTGCCTACACTATAAAAGTTAAATTAGTGTGCCACATTTTATCTGCTTAATGCATGTTGTATTGTAATTATCTCTATATTCGAACATCTGGTCAGTCAGATAGCTAATGAAAGGATTTTGCACTTAATTCCAGAATTCTACAAATTTATTTTTAAACCTGTTTACTAAATTTCAACAACCTAGCTCAAAGCATTTTGGAGTTTTCTTTACTATAGACAGACAGAGAGTGTTTTTCGAACAATGGGAGGTCTAAAATTAGGGTTTATACAAAAACCGAATTTTGAAAACCTGTTTTTGAATTCCATATTTCCAAAAGATCGGTTTCAGCCGGTTTTCGAATTTTTGTCAAAAAAAAGTACAGGGGAAAATATTTTATTTAATTTGTATAAAATAAAGAACGAAGCCGATATCAATCTCTCTCTCTATATATATAATTAAGAATTACATATAAATATTACTTACACAAAATAAGGGGAATTCAAGCAAAAATTTCAAATAATATTTATATTTTTTCACTGATTTTAGTTTCTCCTAAAAAATTGGATTTTAAAAGACAAAATATATTTACTGAACGGTGGTTAAGTTTTGTTCATATTTTGGATACAATATTTACTGAAATTGAAATTAATCTCTCCCTGACTTCTGAGATTGGTTTTGAATTTTTCATGGAATTAAGCAACAAATCTTGGTTTATTGCTCTTTTATTCATTACCTCAAATAATGAAAATTCAGCTTTCAGTGTCTTTGGATCTGTAAGTTTTTTTCAGGTTCTTAAAGAAACTTATGAATTGGTTTTTCCATTGCTTCCTAAAAAAAGTATTACTCTGATGACTAGTTTCTTCGATTTGCTCTTCATTTTATATAAGAATTTGGAAATATCCAACACAATATCTTTCCAAATAACTTAATAATTGAAAAAAAATAACACAAATTTTTACATAATAATAGAAATTCAAATGTACTAATTTACTTTACAAAAAACCGTTTCTTAAAACCGGGTGTGAATGATCGTAAAACTCTATCATAAACGTAGAAATTCGTCAAAATTTAGAGCTCGAATTTCTTAACGATTACCATACGATTACTATACTTTCTCTATGCGTCGTATGAGAGAAAGCAAAAATATAATTAATGGATTTAAGAGACAGCAAAAATATAATTAACGGATTTAAGAGATAGCAAAAAGTTAATATTATTGTTTTTCAGTTTTTGGAATTAGTGTATGTGGCATCTGTTTTTTTACTTTAATTGCCATTCCTTCCACTGACTTCCATTCCTTATTAAAGAATGCTGATTTCATTACTACTGCTTTTTATATTGCAATATTATGGAAAGCCTTTCATGTAACTGTGATAATTGTTAACAAAGTTAAACAGCCAAGGCATACATTATTGACTAGTTTGAAAAATAGTTAATAATTGACAAATTAGTTAAACATAAATAAAATATACTTTAGGTTAAGCATAAAGTGATTGAAAATCTTTTTGGTTAAATTTAAAGAAATGGTACAGCTGCAAAACTCGACTTTTATTTAATTTACTCATCAAAGTTTGTATTAAGTTTTACCTGATGAAAATCCTGCAATTTTCTTTCGTGTTAGTCGCTGGCGAAAGTATCTCGAACTTGAAGAGGAAACCACGCCAAATTTTTTAATCTAATGTAATTTTTAATAATTTTCTACGTAATATTTAGTATATAAAATTTAAAATGATAATCCATTCATTAATAACTATATAATCTCCATGAACTATGGGCAAAAGAAATGTAAAATATTCATACCAATATAACCATTTTTTTTCTTTATCGTATTCTGAAATATGCAAAAACAAAATACTATAATCGTCCGAAATAATTCTATATTCAGATTTTTGGAATTAAGTTATTCATTATTAGTTAGCTAGTAAAAGAAAAAATGATCTCACAATATCAACGTGACAGACACCACTGCTACTAAGCTCATCAAACTTAAAATCAAATGTTACTAGATGGAATTTATATCATACTATCATAAATAATTCAGAAAAGATTCTTCAGAATAAAAGCACTTACCAATTTGATAATTGCTGCACTCCCAAAGTGTGATAGACCAGTGTGGAGAATGACCTTAAAATTAAATTGAATATTAGGATCATCAGTGTAAATCCAAGGATCATAAACGACTGCCTATAACCAGTAACATCAGATAATACGAAAGTTAACCCGAATTCTAGGCAAAACATTTGACTGCATTGCAAGACGATGCACTTTCAAGCTAGATTGAGTCGAGACAATTGACTGCCAAAGGCTATGCTGTTGGAATAGAAAGGTCATGTTGGAAACGCACGCAATCCATGGTAAGGTCATTAAGTTTATTACCAACAAAATTGCAGTGCAAATATTTAACAATATCAGAGTCATCCTTGAACGTCTTATGCTTGTTGATATAATAATATTAGTAGTAGTTTCAAGAGTCAGCAAGATAGAGAATTAGAATGTCAAAATTCATTATTTTCGTTTTCGAGTATGTCCTTAAAAGAAAGGCTAGGTGTCGCCAATGCAGTTTATCTTTATATCTTAGTCAATTAAAATAATTAGATATTAAAAGGTTTTCACAAACGTTTCGTATTCATTTAGTAACCTTAGATTGAATCGAGTTTCATTTTAAAAGTCATTAGACAATTAAATTTATTGCATTGAATATTTAGATTTATTTATTAACTGTTTCATAATTAAGATTTTTAAAGATGAATTAAAAAGTCAAACTCAGATATTTAATGATTAGTTATAAGAAGAATCTTAAATTAAATCATAACCATTCAATAACTTATTTTCAAATATTTAAGGAATAGTTTTTTTGAGAAACGAGATAAAAAGGAATTAATTAATTAAATTACCAAATTTCAAAGTCAGTTTAAAATTTCATTTGTTAGAGTGGCTAGAAAAATATTACAGCCATTTTTCTCTTTCACACTTCACATGAGAGTAAAATTAAAATTCTAAGGAAACGAAATGAATTGTAACATGTAAATAAGCGTTTTTAATTAGCTTCAAAATATCTATAATTAATTTTTAAATTATAATTCTAAGCTAGCATATTATTAAGTTTACATATTTTTATTTAAATTCTGAGGATTTTAAAAATGTAGAAAATTAACATGACATATGTTAGAAAACGTATGTATTTTTCTTTCTTTTATTTCTATAGAAAAATAAAATTAATACCCCCGAATCAAATGAAATTTGGATCTTTATTATGCAAATAGAACTTCTGAAATTGGGGTCTATATTAAACTTAATTGATATCTAAAGGTAGTTAAAATTACATTTTAATGTCATAGTCTCAGTTCCTTTTTTTTTAAAAACATTATATACCCTAAATACTTTAACATACAGAAGTCTTAAATTTATTTCTTAATTTACTCATTATTATCAAATTCAAAAGAGTGTGAAAAAAATTGATCAGATTTTTAATCAATTATAAATAGCTCAAAAAAAGTAAATTTTTTCTTCAGTAACTTTGGAACAATCTATTTCATTAAAATAATTCAATTCTATCTTAAAATTTTTTGAACATTGTTTTTCAGTGTTATCAATTCATATTAAGGAGATTTTATTCTAATTTTAATGTGTTTAGAAATTAATCATAAATATACTTACCTTACATTTCATTGTTGTAGAATAATAAATTCAAATCAATTTTTGATTACAAATTTTTTATTTTAGCCTTTTGAAAACTTTGAAGTTATCGAAAAAAAAATGTTGAACAATAACGTAGAAAATTTTCAATTTCACTTTTTATTAAAATAATAATATTTCCTGCTGGAAAGGTTTGATATGATTCATAACAAACACATGACAGTGGCTAATGTAACCATGCAAGGCTGAGAACATACCTACGAATTAAATATATACATTACTCTGCAAAAATTCTCCGAACAAGAGTCTCAATTTCCCGTTTAATTTTTGATATTTCTGGCACTAACATTTGTAATATCATCCAAAAATAATTCAAATTTGTAACAAAATTATACTGTCCTAAAATTAAATTATTATAAATCAATAAAATATTATAAACCTATAAAATATTAGAAATATTAAAATATAATATTCAAAAACTGTTATTACATGTTGTTGTGCCATTGTACGTACAAAAAAATGAAATAATTAAAATTCTATGTAAATTTATTAAATATATGTAAATTTAATTACATATTTAATACTTGTATATTATTTAGCATGAAATGTAACAAGAGGGCTAAAGCAATTTTTGTAAATATAGTATATTTTGTGGTTAATTAAAAATTTCGAGGAAAATTAAATATTTTTATGGATATATCTGTCTATAGAAAGAATCGGCTTAAAATTTGATCGAGATAATTAATTTTGAAATGGACTAGCAGATCAAATTTCGTTCATTTGGATCTCCGCATTGTTCAGTTGACTATGTTTACATACAAATACTTGATCCCACAAATATAATTCCACAAATTATTTTTTAGTCATGGAAGCCCAAAATGTGGAAATTTATTAACATCGGATATGGAATTTTTTGGACAATTGTAATTTTTCCCCAAGAGTAAATGAAAAATCAAATTTTATCTAAACCTAGTAAAAGTAAAATAATAAAAATAGCAAAACTTACTCTTAATGAATCTTGTACAAAGATTTATATTTGGCTTATTAGAAGTATATATCTTTTATCCAAACTATTTTTTGGCTTTCAGATCTAGATGACTGCAGTTCTTGGAAATTTTACGGAAGTTTAATTGAAGAATTTCCATTGTCAAATTCAAAAGTTGGAAATTTAACTGAAGTTTTTTCTTTGATAGATTGAATAGGTAGAATTTTAATCGATTCTTTTCCATTGACATAGTCAAAAGGTAAAACTTAAATCAAAGATTTTCCATTGACAGATTCAAAAGGAAGAATTTTTCTGGCTAAGATGAAATGAGCATTTCTAAGATGTGTCTGTGTATCCAATTTCAAAAGTTCAACGCTCTCTAAAGTCAACACTCCCTAAAACTCATCCATCTTTTAAAGCTGTATCCTTGACTTTCTTCAATACAAAAGAATTTCAAAGATTCTTAAGTATATCAGAAAAATTTAACCTCAGAGAAAATGTAATAAACAAATGGGTCTTTTGCCTTTCTGCTAAAACTCTCCAATAATCTCCAATCATTTACACAATACTGAAAGAATAGATTTGAAAATAAAGAAGCAAAAAGCGTTATATGGCACTGAATTCATGAAATACTTCATGAAAATAATGCATATTAAGCTAAACCTGGAATTAATTTTCGACTTAATAAAGAAATTTATGTGGAATTCCAAAGAGCAAAAGCCGGAAGTCTTTTCAACTTTTGTCTACAGAAGCCGGTTCCATATTTCTTAAATTAAGTCGACTTCGAAACTAAATAACCCATCTATGCATCCAGTACTTTATGTGGCTTTGAAACGCTTAGTAATCTTAGGGCACGATAGAAACCAGTTATAATAGTTGCGAGCATTCATTAACAAAAAGTTTGGAGATATAAATTGACTGTAACTGTCATCCACCGAAAAAAAAGGGGTGAATGAAGAAGATTAGTTGCGTTTGTCCTTGAAAGAGTACTGATTGTTTCCAAACTGCGGCCTTTGCAAGAATTCCTCTTTTTTCTATCGTACGAATTCCTTTAGCCTTGAAAGTCAATGTTAGCTCGATTTATGTAATCGTTTGCTAGTTCTTCAGAAAAAAAAACAACTATGAAAACTGACCAATAAAAAAACTCACTTTTACATAAATGGAGTTGTGATGCTTACTTATCACTTTTACATAAGATGAGTTATTATTAAAACTTTACAAGAGTACATCAAAACATGATTTAAAAAATCTCTCACTTATTAAAATTCAATCTTACGCAATCATTAAAAATAGTTGACTTATTTATGAAAGGCATTTTTTTGGACTAAGTTACAAGCGGTTGTAAGTTTTTATTTTCTAGAAATACTTAGTTTAGTTATATTAATACCCCGTTTTAAAGCAACAGTAAGGCTATTTTGAGACGACAGATGGTGAGAATAACACCTGATCTATCACTTCCCACTCCGAATTTCCACACCATACCAGTGGGAGGAAGCTTGGCTCCAATGGATTTAGCTTGGATCGGAGCAACTTACAAGGCGGTTCTCGCATGGAATTGGGTCTCAAACCTGAAACCTTCCATTTCCGAAACTGAGACCACCAGGTCACTTCAACCCTTTATTTTCCATTATGAATGCATTTGGTGAAATACGTAAAAATTATATTTTAATGAAGTTGTAGACAAAAATACTTCAACATACATATAAAATGTATGTTAAGTTAGGAAACATTTGTGCAACTATAAAAAAAACTTTCCAAAATCCTTTTGTTTTAGCTAGTTAAGTGAGTGACTTTAATATTGTTGGATGTTATGGGTTTTATAAATCAACCACTTTGGAGACTTTCCGGAATTAACAGAAATCGTTTTTCATTTTAAAAATAAGAATTTCGTTTAAATTTGTTTTATAAAGCGGAAAACTATAATTCAATACAAGGAAGTGATGGTCAACAAAAATGACGAATATAAGAAAATAAATTCAGAAAATATTTTATTTAAATAGGATGGCAAGTGAATATAATATCAGATGCAACTTTTCTTAAAAATAGCGTGGAATGTTAATTAATCTTATTAAAGGAAATGTGCAAATTTACCACCATGTTATAGTCATTTTAATATCCGGATAACAACTTACTGATATTTCTTCATAACTATTGCAATCTTTAAAGTAATTATCATCCTTAAACAGGAAATGCGCTTGTTTATCATCATACTATAACCTTTTAAGAGCAGAATAAAAACGCACAGATATTTCTTAAGAATTTTAGAAATTTTGTAATTAAATATCATCATTAAACGATAAATGTGCGTGTTTACCCTCTACTATAAAAGGAAACATTTTTAAAGTTTGTTATTATAAGTTAAGTTAAATTAAGATACAACATGAAAATTTTAAGTTAAATAAAACTCAACGAAAACATTTCAATTAAACCAACTGATCGCTAATAAAGCCAAATTTATAATAATTGCGTTTTAATAACAGTTTTTAAGAAACAAGAATTCTGTCAATTTGTATAAACATGAAACAAAAAGAATTAATAAATATTAAATAAAAAATAATTTTAAAAATTTCTCTCTGAGGCACTTAAATACTTATCAAACTGAAATTTGAAGCATGCTTATAAATATTTCTTAGACCTGAAGCTAAACAAACAGACAGCAGTAAATTTCATCTTTCAACAAAATGAAAAATAAATCCAGTTAATAAACAAGCGATTATCATAATAATTTTAATTAAAAGTTCTAGAAAAATACCAAAAAAGGAGTTTCTTTTTTACGATATAAGAAATTCACTACAATTTCTCCGAATTTAAAATCTATAAATATTATTTAGTTTAAAATTAAAAGGAATCTGGGAATTTAAAACATTGAATACATGTACACCCGGCATCTTGTCAAAAAAATTAAGATGCTTTTTGTAAATGTAATGCATGTTTAATTATTGATAGAAGTTTTTATATGCAACATAGCTTGCAGATCATTGAAATTAATTATAAATTTTATAATTTTTATTAATTATTAATTTTAAGGGATTATTTTTTCATTTCTTACTTAGAAAACATCTACACTAGTATCCAAAATTTAGGTTACAAACACGTTTGTCATAATAATTCAAAAGTGCAACCAACATAACTGATATTTGAAATTTTATATGTTTTGAAGAATGGATATCAATACTAGAATCCAGTTTAGAATATATAGCGTTAAGCGTAATTTTATGACAGAATCTGAAACTTGACGATCTATGCATCAGTAATGTTTTGCTGCTGTGCTATAAACATCGCATTTAAACTTAAAAGCTTGGCTGTTGTAAAAAAATCTCATAATTGCTCAGATAATTAAATGAGAATAGTCTTAAAACTGGGCAATCTCAGTGGAAATTGTTATAAGTAGTACCAAACGTGATATTCAGCTTGTAATTTCAAAGGGATGGATTATCACCAGTTGGATTATTAGTCACTCAAGAGTTACAATATGTGCTCATAATTTATATATGGCATTAAGTAAATGGCGATGTAGAATGCCGTTTATTAATGCCATAACAAAAATATCTTGTGACTTCTTTTCTGCATCTGGGGGAAAAAGGAATTTTGGCACTAACAGCATAGAGACACATAGAAGGTATTCAGCACAGGTAGCATATCGCACAACAGCGATTGTTTGATTGAAATCGAACACCTCATTCTCAGACGTATTGAAAAGGTAGACATGCTCTCATTGAAGAGTAGAGATTCAGCATACAGAGTGATTCTTAAAATGTCTTCAGTTGGAGATAACCTGCAGCTGGTTATTATTCCTCCAATATAAAGAAAATCGAGCATTTTGGTAGCAGAGAAATAACTGTCAAGGCGAAGTCCGAGAAAACAATACAATTGTTTTATGGGCTTCGAAAACTGACATTATTCGTCATTACTGTCCAAGAACAAGCAATGGGCTGATTTATATTGTGGTCAGCCAATTTCCTACTGAAAACCAGCGAGACTGTTTCATGTTTTGGATTCTTAAGTTCTTTTTTTGGTTTAAAATTCGTGCAAATATTTCTAGTTTACTGATTGACAATATAGAACAGAATATTTACCATTTCTGACATTCATGTAAGTACTTAATGTGCTTTGTCCTTTTTTATTCGCTGTATATTTCGGGTTGAAAGTTTTTGATTGCAGATAAAACACACTACTTATTAAGCCGAAAATTGTGTTAGTATTAGAGTGCTGATTATAGAGAACAGGTAGGTGAGTTTTGATGATATAAATAATTCGGATTTTGCATTATCATTTTAAGAATAGATTTCCTTTACTTTTGAGGAAAAATGTGAATTATGGTTTTATGATTTTTTTTAATGTTAAAAATTTTGACATTTGAAACATTTGAAAATTGTTTATCACCCTTTATAAAACACAAAAAAATTAAAAATTAAAATTAACAATAATAAAATGAATGCATAAATTAAAAATACATAAATTAATTACAATAAATGTTTGCATAAATACGAAAAACAATTTTGAATAAAATTATTATAGTGAATACTGTTTTGGTTTTTTAACCTACTTTACTTTTGTGAAAGATTGAATTCACTGCCAATTGTCAGTGGAATGAAATAATTATAATGCTTTTTCTATTATTGATTTTTTACTTTCTCTTATATGAAATATATAAAATAAAAATAATTTAATTGTCAAAAAATTTGAATTTAAAATTTTCAAGAATTCCAAATTTTAGACCTTCTTAAGTCTAAAATACGTAATTTGGGTAAATTGTTTGTCTGTAAATATGATTACCCAAAGCATTTTGAACTAAATGGAGAGAATTTTTTATGTGGAATCCTCATCACATACTTTTAATTTCGGATTCAAAAATCCTCCGTTGTTTTGCTCATACGTTGGGAGACTTTTATTTCAGACAAAAGGGGGGGGAGTAGGAAAAGAATTAGGAGATTAAATTTAGTAATATCATGAACTCTGATTAATCTTGGAAGAAAGAGGTTTAATAATCATTCAATTTTCAATTTATCGTCCCTTATAGAAGAACAATCATCGAAAGGTCCTAGAATCGGAATCCTCATTTATATATGTAGATTTATATGAAATTTTGAATATAATCTATTGTAGGAAGTCATTCTTTCTTGCTGTTCGCACAAATAAACATCGTATATGTGCAACCTACAGAGCTTATTGAATAAAATTTAGAATACAGATTTAGTGTTTAAAGAGTAAATCTACGTCGATTTACTCTTTAAATTTTGAATTAAATCCTTCAAAGTGTTGACCTTGTGTTGGTCAGTAATTTCGCTCGCTTACAAACGGAATAACTCGAAAAAGCAAAATGAATGTATACATGTAATGTAATCAATGTTTCAGCATTTAAATTAAGGTTTTTTTCAATTTTCATCAAATCTATAAAGAATTTAAACGATTCTATGTCTATATTGTCGTAAGCAATAAATTAAAAAAATATAGCTTCAATAAATTAAAAAATTAAATTAGATAAGTAAAAAATGTAGATGCGAGAAATTTAAAAAGCAACTTCTAGAAAAAGAAATTTGATATACGATTTTTCTATTTGTGTTAATATAGCTTAATTTAAAAATTTTGCTTCAATCTGCAGGATAGAAGTGCTTCAAATACATATTCAGTTTCCTTTAGTATATTACTACGCATTAAATTTCTATTCGCTGGCAAAAAATTAAAATCTAAGCATTTGGGATATTTCATGACCTTGTCATTTTTGTGTAGGAAGAGGAGGATAACCTTTTTTATTCGAGAATAAATGAGAAAATGTCAGGAAGATATATCCTGCTGATTTGTCTTTTTAGTTATTCCAGAAAAAACATTTTTAAAAAAAATTCAGAACACCTCTCTTTTCGTACTGATTAGATTGATATTTATCTGAGCAATTCTTGAGTTTAGATAATACTTTATTAAGCCTATAGTTAGATAATAATCTATTAACATTTATTTAAACCCATCTAGAGTTTCCATAATAGTTTTTCTAAGTGTACGATTGCATACAATCAAAGAACATTTATATGAATTAATTAATTACCTATCTATATAATATTTAACGAACTTCTGGCAATCTTAATCTATTTATCAATTTTTGTTATTAATAGGAATGGGACATAAAATTATAAAAAATAGTAAAATATGATTCTAATGATCGTTGGAACTAACTTTTAGTCCTTAGTCATTAAATTTAGAGAAACCGTATTTTGAATCTATAAAGTCCAATTTTTCTGTTTTTGATTCGAATAGTCTATTCATTGTTAGTTTTCGTTTGATTGATTAACTTTAATATTTTCAAAACATTAACCACTTTATGTTATGGCTATTCATAACAAAAAATAGTAACAGATAACTTTTATAGGTTTATGATTTGATGTGGAATTACTAAATATAGTTCAAAAATTAAAAGAATCTCATATTGAAAGGTTAGATCCTTATCCATTGTCCTTTACTTAAAAAAATTGTGATAGTTCATGAATGGATGAATCTATTATAAAAAGAATTTTTAATGACAAATAGTTATTGATGCTTGAAAATTTTTGATTCATAAGTCTTAAATCAACAATTAGTCTTTTTATAATTAATTTATAAAAAATTGCTGACAATGTTATGAAATATTGAAATAATTTTTAGTATCCATTAACAAATATCGTCTTTTTTAAATCAAAATTAAACTAAATCAGTAGATTAATGTGGCAATTAAGCTGAAAAAATATTAAAACTGTGCGTTGTCATCGAGAATACACTTGAAAATATTTGAAAGTTGGATTATAAGATTCTATCTTAAACAATTCTACATAAATTATCAAAATCTTAAAGTTCAATTAAGTTAATACACATAAAAATTAATTTACTTTCATTTTAATTAAAACTATATAAGTGTATCAAGAGTAACAAATAAATTTAATTTATATTAACTTAATTTTAATAATGCTGAAAGAAATAAAACTGAAATTTTTTGATAGAATTCCACATAATTTCGCTTACCTTTGAATTTTTGAAGGTAAAAATGCTGAGATTTCAAAAAGAATAAGTATGCGATGAATTCTTTTGTTATTTTCACTTAATATCTTGGTACTATTTGTGTAAGAATCCAAAAAAAATGATTATCAGAAAAGATAACGATAACATCAAAAACACTGATATTATCAGATATAGATTACACAACCTGTAAATGAGATAACTTACTGTCATAACATTTTACAAACTGAAAGATAAAAGACATTACATACTTTGGAGCTATTTAAAATGTTTTGATTTGACAACTCGAAGTAATTGACAAGAAAACTGGATTTGTCTCGTCGAAGTTGGCAACTTCGAAAGTAATATTCTTTATTCGATGGCACGCACAAGGAAAGATTATATTATGATTACCGTGACTGCATCTCAATATTTTGTTAAGGCAGTTTTTAACCGTTATAGAAGGGGAGAAAAATAACAAAATTTTATTTCAAAAGCAAAGATTAGGAAATATTAACATACTTTTAACAATGACACATAATTACAATTACATCAAAGACCATTTTAAGGTTAATAATTCAAGAAGATTTAATCAAAAATTCAAAATGAGTTTATAGAGCACTGTTACTTAAAGAATAATAAGGATGGATTTTCAATTAACTATGTATCTGGGCAGTGAATCCTCTCAACTAATAATAGGGGAGCATGTATATGTGTACTAGATCTTCAAAGCATTAACCTTCTGACCAAGAGTTATCAACCTGAAGGCACTGATACAATTTTGAGGGAGTTAATGTACAACACGGATAGATTTATTTTAAATTTTTAAGAATTAAATAAAAAAAGAATCGAGTTTTTAAGTTCTACCTCAATATTTTCCGAAGTTCAACATTTATGATGCCGTTTAAAAATCAAAAGAATTCTTTTTAATAATTTCATTTCAATTAAAGAGCTATTTTTTTCCGAATTTTGATAATATTTGAAAATATTTTTTTTTATATTATGTACCTAGATTTTCTGGGCATGAAATTTAAGATATTTTAGTCATGCACTTTTCTTTCACTAAAAAAAAAAAGAAATTTTCTGTTTAATACCTGTGTAATCGTCATGATAATTGATGATATTACAATCCCACGAATATTAGATGATAGTTTAAAAGGACAATACAGTTTTCAGTTGCGCTGTGATGAGAAAAAGTTTCATGTGCATAATAAATAGAACAAGTATAACGTTGTTGAACCCTCGGCTTTAATGATCATCTCAGTTTAATGTTTACAGATATTTAAAAGAATAAAGGAAAATAAATATTGTACACGAGATTAAAATGAAATGAATTATAGCCAGTATTGTCAATAATACAGCTAAATTGAAGGTAAAACGTTTTAAATAAAGTAAAATTAACATCTTTTTTTCCGAAACAATCAGTTGGATACATATAATTATTTTACAAAGACATTTTAGATATGTCTACAAAGGTAGTAGGAAAAATCTAAAATTGCCTACGCTTTCCATATTTAACATATTGAATAAATATTAACTTTATGGGAGATATATCAATAATTAATAACATTAAAAAATATTTTAAATTTTAATGAGTCTACTTTTTTGAGGATAAACTTGTATGTCAAATCGCAAGAATCTAGATCTTTATATTTTGCAGTGATTTACTTATAATGGAACGGTCGTAGAGACGGACTTTTTCTGATTGGATTTCGCTCAATATTTAATAGAAATCTACAAATTTGATTCAAAGTCCATACATCAATTTTTTCCTTCAAATAAGGACCATTTTTTAATTATCATAGATAGACAAATATAATTTCCAAAAATGTTCCGTATTTTTGGGATTTAGAAGGGTGTGAAACTGGATTTTGTCAAATTTCTATATTTTTCCTTTACACACGTTACGGTAAAAGTAATAAATTCAGTGATTATATAAAATTACCAGTGATTATACATAATCACCACTGAATTTGGTAAGTATGATACATATGAAATAATTTAGCATATTTACCAAATTCAGTGGTGATTATGTATAATCACCGACTTATCATTTTTACTGAAACACATATACCAGAAAACAAAAAAATGTTCTTGCCATATCTACAGTGGCGCTATCTATAGTAAAACATTTCAAGCTTCATTAAGATTCAGGTGGAATCCTTTTAGATGATTGGTGAAGGATAGTTTCATAACATATTTGGATCGTTGCTGACCTTTACACCCGGAAAACGTAAGGATATTTTTAAATTTAAATTTGCCTCGCAATATTGTTTATGCTCTCTCCTGATATTATCAATTATCTCTAAGAACATACCCGACTTCTGATTCTACAAAAAGGTTAATTCCGTACGATAATTGCAACTACCTAATAAGGCACGAGGTATGTGAAATTCTTGTTGTAAAATTTTATGCATGTTACAAATTCAAACTATCTATATGTTTGATTGTCATATATTCAAAAAGTATACATTTTTTGTGAGTTCTCTAGTTTATTCTTGGATTATCTTTAGAAATAGGTTAGAGAATTCTCTATTAATTTTGACTTTCTTTTTTGTGAGTTTAGGCTTATTCTTTTATTTCTTGATTAACCGATTTTATCCAGATAAGAGTATACTTTTTCATGCAGTCTATAGCCATTCGTTGAAGAGATGGTGCATGATTCTTTAAATAAAATTGTATGCATGTTACTAATTCAAACTACATATATTTTCGATTATAATAGATACAAAATGTATACATTGTTTGCGAGTTCTCTAGTGTATTCTTGGATTATTTTCAGAAATAAGTTGGAGAATTCTCTATGAATTTAGGCTCATTCTTTTATTTCTTGATTAACTGATTTAATCCAGATAAGAATATACTTTTTCATGCAGTCTATAGCCATTCGTTGAGTAGATGGTGCATGATTAGCATAAATAAACTGTACAAATGAATAGTTAAAAAATATATACATTTGAATTTGTATAATTAATGATTGCATAATTTAATAATTCGCATGAGGATATTGCTTCTGTGCAGTTTCGAAGAATCTATTTGGATTAGATGGTTAAGCTCTAAGGATATTCTGAATTACTAAATGTAGTAAAATAGATTGTATGTGCAGATCAATGCTATTAACCCTTTGCAATTGGAAAAATAATTCCATTCAAAACTTTTCACGTAATACAAAGTCTTGTTTATTATTCCGAAAAATAAGTATACATAATCGTTTCAAATTAAATTTTTCAGAAAAGTTCATTTACTTCTTTTTATCACTTTGTTGGTATTTTTAAGAATTAAAATTGAAAATAAATAAATAAAACATCAGAGAGGTGCACCATCTTGAATGGTCATCATGAGTCACATCTCGAGTGCAAATGATTAACTTATGCATATTATTAATGGATAGGAGGTGAGTTTAATATACTTATAATTATAATTGGTTTGTTTTATAGTTTTGTGTATCTATTTCCATGTGTCGAGTGAGCTATATATTTCATGTTAGGGAAAAATATTTAATATCATCGGCTGCCTTTAAAATGTGTTCTGAAGGTGGGACATTATCGAACGAATATAACTGAGAAATTCTTACAATTAGTAGCACTTTTATTGTAATAATGCTATTGTTCATATCACTACATGCGCAGTTACTGCTAATCGATGATATTTTATAAAATCTTTAGTCAGTAAAGCCAGTTCTGATAATTAAAAAATAAATAAATAAAACAATAGAACAATGCACGATCTTGAATGGTCATCATGAGTTACCTCTCGATTGCTATTGATTAACTTATGCATATTAGGAATGGATAGGAGTTGAGTTTAATATACTTATAATTATAATTGGTTTGAATTATAGTTTTGTGAATGTATTTAGATGTGTAGAGTGGATTATGTATTTTATATTAGGGTGAAATGATAAGTTGCCTATAAAATCAGCTGCCTTTAAAACGAGTTTTGAAGGTGGGACATTGGGGAACGAATGTAACTGAGAAATTCTTACAATTAATAGCACTTTTATTGTAATAATGCTATTGTTCATATCACTACATGCGTAGTTTTAAGGACACAGATACTTCTAATCGATGATATTTTATAAAATCTTTAGTCAGTAAAGCCAGTTCTGATAGTTAAAAAATAAATAAATAAAACAATAGAACAATGCACGATCTTGAATGGTCATCATGAGTTACCTCTCGATTGCAGTTGATTAACTTATGCATATTAGGAATGGATAGGAGTTGAGTTTAATATACTTATAATTATAATTGGTTTGAATTATAGTTTTGTGAATGTATTTAGATGTGTAGAGTGGATTATGTATTTTATATTAGGGTGAAATGATAAGTTGCCTATAAAATCAGCTGCCTTTAAAACGAGTGTTAAAGGTGGGACATTGGGGAACGAATGTAACTGAGAAATTCTTACAATTAGTAGCACTTTTATTGTAATAATGCTATTGTTCATATCACTACATGCGTAGTTTTAAGTACACAATTACTGCTAATCGATGATATTTTATAAAATCTTCAGCCTGTAAAACAAGTTCTGGTATGAAAGTGCCATTTTTGAATTATAACGGGAATATATTTAAAACATTTTAATTTGTAGAAATCTATGCAAGGTTTAATAATATGAATATTAACACTTACCTGGGAAGGTGTAGTTTTGAAATCCACATTTCCTTTACACTCAAATTAAGTTTTGTGATTAATGTATTAGTATGAAAAACTGCCGATATATTTTTCAGATATTTTTCTTGATATATAGATATGTTTTAGAAATTTTGCAAAATATATTATCATTGAAAAAAGTAAGTGCGTTGGAATATACATTTTCTTATCAAATTACATGTTACCATAAATAATATTCTTAAAAACATATTACTTTATAGTTTTTAAATAATATTCATTTATTCTGTCAAGAGAATAAAATATAATGTAAAATTCAACAATTTTATGAAAAAAATGACAATGGGTAAAATTGGCCGTTTTTATCGGCTTGTGTAACTTTCATAAACGGTTTTCTAGAGCATTTTAAACATACAGGTTAAGAAATACTGTAAAAATCAATCTATGAAATTTGTTTATATTTATCTTGGTATTTTAGTATATTTTATAATTTTTCAAAATACTTTGTCACTGGAAAAATTAATTATGTTTGAACAGGCACATTAGAATCTGTTGAACTAATATGCATGTCCGAACTTTCATTGAAAATCGCTTTTGTACAATTATCCTTATCAGTAAAATCCCTTTCTGCTTCATTTAGAAGTGTCTTGAACACAGCTTCATAATCTTATGACTTTCATTGAAAATCGTGTCTGCACAGTTATCCTTATCAGTAAAATCCCTTTCTGTTTTATTTAAAAGTGTCTTGAACACGGCTTCATAATCTTATGACTTTCATTGAAAATCGCGTCTGTACAGTTATCCCTATCAGTAAAATCCCTTTCTGCTTTATTTAAAAGTTAATTGGAACTCTACTTCATAATAGGATCAGTAAATTACATGATATTTCGGGGCCTAAATTTTAGCGCCATCTGCTAGCCTTGTTTAGCTAGGGAATTCTAACTAAACCAAGGGAACTTGCTGTCTCTAAGAAATTACTGAATTATTTGAAAAATTATCCGCTGAAACCGGTTGGAAGAATGCACGTGCATTAAAGGTCACAATACAGGAAACTAAAGAATAAAATATAATGTGAATTGAACTAAAAATAGAATAGGAGTAAATGGAAATTTAGCACTAGCGATCTCACAGACCGCACTCCCGTGTTAAGGGTTAATTTACTTGCAATTTAAGCGATGTCATTTATTATAAATAAGTCTATTTTTTAAGACCCCACCATTAAAACATGTGCTGAAAGGAAAACTATCCATACATAGTCAACTGAATGGAATTGAGATAAATTTAATTTATTTTTATTCCATATTAAATTTAAAAATATGCATTGAATATCTCTTCGAACTCAATTTGAGCTATATAATTCATATTAGAAAGACACATTTTGGGAGATTTATATGTGATGAAAGAAATTTTGAATGTGAATTAATATTATTATCGAAAGTGTAAAAGGAATGAACATAATTTAAAAGAATTTAACTTCTTTATAATCAATAGTAAATTTAAAAATACGAGTTGAATATCTCTTCAAACTAAATTTGAGCAATATAATTCATTTTTTGAAGAGTCATTTTGAGAGGTTTTCATGAGGTGGCCAATTTTTGAATGCAAAATAATATTATTATTGAACGTGTAAAAGGATGGGATATTATTGAGAAGAATTTAACTTGTTTATAATCAATATTGAATTTAAAAATATGCGTCGAATATCTCTTCAAACTAAATTTGAGATACATAATTCCTATTAGGAAGAGGCATTTTGTGAGGTTTATTATGTGGAGAAACAATTTTTGAAAGCGAAATAGTAATATTATCGAATGTGTAAAAGGACTAAATATAATTGAGAAGAATTTAACTTCTTTATAATTAATATTAATTTTAATATTAATCTTAAAATTTTTATTAAAAAAGCACTGTGAAAAGTAAAAATTAGTTGGCAACCTTTTAGGAGACTTGTTAGCTGGGAAATCAATGTAATCTTTATTGAGAATAAAATCGTTAAATTTAATTTTTAATGAGAATAAATGGTTTTGTAGAAAGTGCACTTTCAGAAGCAAATTTCGTGATCCTATTTATTCTTGAAATTTTAGTTCCGTTTCAGTATTATGATCAGATAATATGGGCAACACATGGTCAGACATCCTTCCTAAGAACTTGCATACGATCACAAAAAAATGATTCATGATTAATGTAATATTCACAAGTTTTCCACACACAAGAAATGCTTGGTAAAGTCAGGTCTGGAACTAAATATCTCGAAGCATCCTAACACAACTCTCAGAACATGTCATTTGACATACAGAACAAGCTGACTAAATAAATCATGAAAACGAATATTAATGTCAAATGTTTTGAAGAAAATGATTTGGAGAATATAAATTGTCATTCTAATATTTCTCAGATTAAAATTTTGCCTTTTCATATTATAAAATAAATAAATACAGTGATTAAAATATTGCTATTTATAAAAATATTGCTATTGATAAAATGCTCATTTTATGTTAAAGAATATTTTGTTACAACTATGTATTTTAAAATATACTTTGTGCTAATAAAATGACTTTACTTGTTAAAACTTATACAATTCTAAACTAATAAACCTGACCTAAAGCTAATAAATCTCATCTAAACTTAAAAAGGAAATGGTTACATAACTGTCTTAGAAAAAGGAAATTAAATTTTAAAAAAGTATCTTTTTCAAGCTTAAAAAAATTGCGTTAAAGTCACCAACAACATAGAATTTGAGAAAAGAATCTCGGAACGAAAATATGGAAATCAATATATAAGATTAGCGTACAGAAAACAGATTATGCTAGAAACTAATTAATTTTTAGATGATAAAAAAAGGCAGTACTAAAATGAATGGCATTCAGTGTAAAACTCGCGGAAAATATTTTTGTTGATCTACGTTAGGGTATATTTTTAAAATGATGGTCTTAACTTTATGCAAAGGATATTTCATTAAAAACTTTTTTTTGAGCAATTTATCTTTCCATGCCATTTATAACGAATATGTGAAATAGAATTTTATTCCATTTTATTTGCTTAAAATATTTTTATTAATTTTAGCTGCAGATACCACGAAACAGATAAATTTATTTAATCTATATTATTAACTTTTGGCTTTTGGCAACCAGTAGGATCGCAGGTGGTATTGGTTCATTTTATTGTCGATTAAATCATTTAGATTTTACTTCAAAACCATAATTTCCTTAAATTGCCAGATGCTAGAGTCATTATGTTATAATTGGTATACATATGCTGTATTCTTTCTGTGTGGAATATTTCTCACGGAAATCCAAGCCATCATAGCTCTGTTAAAAACACAAATGGATAGCTATTTTTTTCGGGGTAGTAAACAGCTAATTCTCCCCACCTGCACACTCTCAAACAGCTGGAATGCAACTATCAATCTTTAACATCATATCCTTCAGGGTTTTGAGATTACCTGGTACTGTCAGTACACAAGCATTATTTACAATCTTCAGTTTTTTCCTTAACTCTGAGGGCTCTATCCATTCCATTAAATTGTGATAAACCGTACCAATTTCTCCACAAATGCATTTATTTTCCTGCGTTCTTCCAAATTTTTGGAAATATGCAGGAAATCTCCAATGTCCAGATATTATTTGAATTATAAGTGGATGGCATCTTCTTATTTTCATATAAGTATATGACTGGTGGAGGTTTGATTTGCCTTGCACCAAGGACATTCAGCAAAGATTCTCCGTCCGTATTGGAAGGTGAGGGATTTGGTGTGTCCACTTATAAAAAAGGAGAGAGAGAGCCGTTTGCTGTTTTTCTAGAGATATCCACTAGTGAAACAATCGGGACTCTTACCAAAGTACCAAGTTTGAGCAAGTGGGATTCTCCAAAGAGCACTTGACTCCATCTTATTGATAGAAGAGATTTCAAAATAAGGGAGTGTTACATCAGCTTGGAGTATATCGGCTGAGGGTTTCTTAGATAAGTTATCTGCTATCTCATTACTATTTAAACCAACATGTGAGTTGACAAATAGAAAGTGTATAGAGTGTTCTGCAGATAGCTTGGCAATAACGTCTAATATATTCATGCTAATCTTGTCATGAAGATTAGCTTGAATATCTTAAATCATGAAAACAGCATTCATGCAAATCTTTCGTCCAATGAGAAAGGTGCTGTATAGAGGCAAGGCAATCCGTTAAAATCCAAATACCCCCAGGAAACGTTTTCTTACTTTGGTCAGCATGAATAATCATTTTGAGAATTCGCATTTTTAATATATTTCTTAGGAATTATGGAAGCAAAGTCCAAAATTTTATTTGATTTTAATACATTATCTGGATTTAATTGTTTATAAAACAAAGAGCTATTATCGTATCTTCTTTGTTTACTTATTTACGAGTGCTCTTAATTTAAAATTATTACATTAGTAATTAGTTTCGAAAACATTGTCACTCTTGCAGAAGAAAATAATATCAATCGGAACTTGCAATATCTATAGATAATGCTTATTCATTCCTATTATTCCTGTAAATAAACTATTCAAAAATAAACATTAGATCCATGCCTTGGAATAAAAATAAAATAATATAAAAGCTATTAAATAGTAGAAGTTTATTAAAATTGCACAATTTCAACATCACCTGCAATAAGTTTCAGTTCTTTTATCACTGTTATTTAAATCTAATTTGCTTCCTTTTTTTTACTCTGAGAGATCAATGATTCGAGAAAATGAAAAAGGAGGAACAAAAATGCGAACAGAAGGAAAGAGATAAAGCAAGTTAAAGAAATGCAAGTTGACAGACTGCCAACAGATTAATTGATTTGAAGAACCAAAACATCCCTTTTAATCAATAAGTTTAGAAATGCTAAATCTGCAACTAGGCCAGCATCACTTGGAGAATGGTAATGCGATTTCTGCTTTTTTCACTTCCCTTTAAATCTTATTTTCATTCTGTCAGAGTTTTGATCACTTTTTGGAAATTTGTAATTTTGATTTCGATTGTTGCTCTACACATTTCGTTTATTGAATATTCGTTTTCTTTTGCGAGAGGATATTGTAAGCAAAGCTCAAAGGTTATTTTTAAAACGTGATTAAGGTTAAAATACTTATAAAGAGATATGAATTTCTATTAATTATTGCACGTAAAAATGATTATTGCATATCTTATTTGCTTTCTAATTTTTGATAATTATTTTTGAGTCAGTCTCATCGAGAAAATGGGCAAAGATAGGAGTGTGCTTATATATGAGAGCGTTAAAGGGAAATAGGTTCTGATGTTTTATTAACTGAATTATCACTTAAGCATTCATATAATTTTTTATTGAGAAAATTTCAAAACGCAGTTATCATAAACAAGTTATTTAATATTTCTGAGACGTTTTTAACTCCATAAACTTTATAGTCACTTTTACAAATTTGTTTAAATATTTTTTCAATACTAAAAGTACTTTCTGTGATGAAAACCCATTATCATAATTAAATATTTTGAAAGACTATTGAAATGATTTTTATCTATACATAAATATATAAAACTTGTTGAAAATTCTAATTTATAAACTATGAAAATTAGAGTAAAGTTTGCAATAACTTATTTACTTAATTTTTGGATACAACTAAAATTTTATCTGAACGCTGTAGCTTGTTTAGATTATTTAATTCCTAATCTAGTCATCTAATTTCATTTAGTTACTTAATTTCTAATATAGTCATCTAATTTCATTTAGTTATCTAATTTCTAATATAGTCATTTAATTTCATTTAGTTATCTAATTTCTAATATAGTCATCTAATTTCATTTAGTTATCTAATTTCTAATATAGTCATCTAATTTCATTTAGTTATCTAATTTCTAATATAGTCATCTAATTTCATTTAGTTATCTAATTTCTAATATAGTCATTTATTAGGATTATCTCATTTCGTTTAGCTGTCTTATTTCTAATCCAGTCCTCTAATTTCATTTGGTTATCTAATTTCGTTTAGTTATCTAATTTCTAATCCAGTCCTCTAATTTCATTTAGTTATCTGATTTCTAATCTAGTCATTTAATTTCATTTAATTATATAGTTTCTAATCTAGTCCTCTAATTTCATTTAGTAATATAATTTTAAATCTAATCATGTAATTTTATTTGGATTATTTAAGTTCGTTTAGTCATCTCATTTCTAATGTAGTACTTTAGTTTCATTTGAATTATCTAATTTCAGTAGTTATAGTATTACTAATCTAACTAAATTTCATTTAGTTGTATAATTTCTAATCTAGTCATATAATTTCATTTGGATTAGATTAATTTCATTTAGTTTGAGTACCTAAATTTGTTAATCTAGCATTAAAATATAAACTTACTATATATGATGATAATCCCAGCTGGTCATTATCATCTTTCTCAAGTTAAATATGATAATAGAAAAAAGCAGGCAATTGCTGACTGTCTTATTCTACCAGTAAATAAAAATTTATTCATAGGAACTGTACCTACAAATAAAATTCTATAGGTAGAAATTGTACCTATTAGAAAAATTTTATATGTAGAAATTGTACCAATAAATAATATTGTATATGTTGAAATGTTACCTACAAATAACATTCTAAATGTAGAAATTGTACCTAAAAATAATATTTAATATTTATAATAAAATAATATTTAATATATTAATAATAAAATAATATTTAATTTTATATTTGGGGATAATACCTGCAAATAACATTATCCTTATTTTAATAAGGAAAAACAAAAGCGACTCGTGTTAAAGGCAATTAAAGCTGATCACAGCTACCAGAAGATGCGAAAACCTGTTTTTATCTTCGAGTTTGCGTGGCCATAAGATAGAATTGATTTAAAAATTTTTCCCCGCTATCCTCTAGAAGCTACGCAGGTTTTTTTTAACGTTATAAGAATTTAAGACGAAAAAATGTTTTAATTAATCTTAAAACTCTTCGTTTTTAATGTATCTTTAACCATTTGCAGTGAAATATTCTTTAGCTGAATACGTTTTTCTTTATTGGGACATTAAGACATTCGTCGCGTGCCACGAGTCTGATAACCTTAATCACAACTTTCATAACACTTCATCCAAGAGAACGCAAACGGCATCTTTGTATTAAATCCTTCATATTTAGCATTCAAATTCGTTCCATTCTATAATAAATTTTAATTAACCTCTTTTACGCTTAAATATGCCATCGTTTAATGTAGGTGAATAATCGTAATTGAAAATAGGTTATTTTAGATCTGAAGGCAGAAAGATACTGACATTTCCTGATTACCCGTTTCCTGATTAAGTAACAGAACTCAACTGACGCATGTAATATCTTTAAATAAGAAGTGTTTCTAAAACAAATCATATAAAATGTGTCTTTATATCTTATTTCAGTGCTATATTTTGTTCTTTCAAACCACACAATGATTAATAAAATTCGTTTCTTATTGTAATTCAGTGAGATACGGTAAACAGAGAATTCAGATACGTTTTCAAGTAAAAGCAGTTGAAAGTGCTCCAAGATGACGGCTCCAAAGGATCTTGAGAAAAAGGTACGCACTCTTTTAAATTATATTGAATAATAAACCTTTTATTCACTTTTTATTATATTTTTAAATTATATTATTTAAAATTTCTTTTATTATATTTTAAATTATATTATTTAAATATTCTTTTCTTGCATAATTGTTGAAATTCAAATCGTCACGAAATATAAAACATTATAGTTTTTCACTAATATGCATAATTTTTGCTCCTTCATCTAATTTGAAGAAGATTGCTTCAGGTGTACAAAACTCTGCAATTAGTTTTTTTTTATTTAATGAATCAAAAATATAAAATATTTGGATGTTGAAAACATTAATATTGTGAATTATTAAAAATTATTGTATTTATTAACAAATTAAAGGAAAGATAATTTTTACTATGCTAATTTTCAGCAAGATGTATGCTTAGGCATGTTTCAAACGAGTTCCTTATTCCAGTAAAATAATGAGCAGAAAAAGAATGAATAATTATTATATCACACTTCTGTATTTCTTAAATATTCTTACTGAAGTCGCAAGATCGTGCGATCTTTTAATTTAGTTAATCAAGTATAAAATATTTGATTTTGCAAAAGTTAATATTGTTAGAATTATTAAAAATTTGTGCATTTATTAACAAATTAAATGAATTAGTTTGTTAATTTTGAGAAATACATATAATTAGACATGATTCAAACTAATGCCTTACTCCAATAAAATAACGCAATGTTCAAGCCAGGGTGGCCCAGAAGTCACTTTACATTTTGAAAATTAAATAACTTTTTTTCTATTAATATATTTCTTTTTCTCTTTTCAGAATTAAAGAATATAATCCCTGGAAATTTTTGGCATGGATAAGTTTACAACAGAACAACGAGTGAAGATAATTGAATTTTACTTTGAAAATGGACGGTCAGTTGTTGCAACAGAGTCAACAGAGCCAATACAATCATTTAAGAAAAAGTTATTTAATTTTCAAAATTTTCAAAACTTACAGAGCCATGCCGTTGAAAACGCGTCACTAAGTTCCTTATTGCAGGCCTACTAGGGGGATATCGAACATTAAAATGGTGCATATACGATCTTTGCGTTGCAACAATTGACCGTCCATTTTCAAAGTAAAATTCAATTATCTTCACTCGTTGTTCTGTTGTAAACTTATCCATGCCAAAAATTTCCAGGGATTATATTTTTTAATTCTGAAAAGAGAAAAAGAAATATATTAATAGAAAAAAAGTTATTTAATTTTCAAAATGTAAAGTGACTTCTGGGCCACCCTGTAATTATTATCTCACACTTCTATATTTCTAAAAATTTCTTACTGAAGACGCAAGATTGTGTAATGATCTTTTTATTTAATTATTCAAACATAAATTATTTTGATATGTCAAACGTTATGACTGTGAATTATTAAAAATTACTGGATTTATTAACAATGTAAATGAAAGTAATTTTTCAGGATACTAAGTTTCAGCAATATATAAGATAATGCAGGGTTCAAAAGAGTGCTTTGTATCAATAAATATAATAATGATTATATCAGTACTATAATTCTAAAATTTTGAATTCTTTCAATATTAGACCAAGTAATTTTTCTTTATTGAATTTTAATAATTGTATGAAATATATATATGCTTTAAAATTCAAATTGTTTCATTATCAAGCAAGGTAATTTCTCTTTATGGAATTTCGATGGTTATATCATTGCTCTATATTTTTCAAAATTCGTATTGTCTCAGAATTAAACTAGGAAATTTCTCTTGATAGAATTCAAGATATTCACTTTTCAAAGTATTTCTCAGAAATGTAATTCGATGTGTTCCCGATAAAAGTATACACTCCAAACAATTATTACATTCATTATCAATAAAGAACACAAAAATTCAATATTTAAAATGAATTCGATGATGATTAATCTATCATGTTCTAAATGTATTAAAGATCACATACATCAATAACAAAAATACCCTCAAAATTTCATAAATGAATTCGATGGTTATATATATCAGATTCTGAATGTATTAAAGATCCCATACATCAATAATAAAAAAAAACCCCTCAAAATTTCATAAATGAATTCAATGATGATTAATGTGTATTTTAGATTGAGATAATAAAACACTTCATATATTAATAATTAAAAGCACCATAACTTCATATTCAACTGAATTCTATGATGATTAATGCATGAATTAAATTCTTACTGCATATAAGATTTATCTTAAGGATATATTGGTATAGAGTGCTATCTGATTTTCCGCTTGGTTAACAACTGTTTTTCTACGTAAAATTCTTTTTTGAATTCCATATTAGCTCAAATGATAAGCTAAAACTAAATAGGGAAAAATAATTAAAAAAATAGTGATAAAGTGTTTACACTGTTCGCAAATTCATCAATCTTCAGTGTATAGATAATCTCAGGCAACATTTTTGTTTATGAGTTCATTATATTTGTATCAATTAGTTTAAAATTATGTTATGAATTTTTTTGTAAACATTATTCAAAATAAGAATATGTTTTTAAGAAAGTCTCTTTTCATCTATGTCTAAAACAAACAATGCGCGTAAATTGAAATTTTGACAAGTTTTGTGAGCATAGATAAAAATTTTAGCATTTTTTTCATTCTGAATGCTAAGAAGGATCACTACAACCTATCCTCAGAATTTTACTAGAGGACTATTTAGTGTATTCCATGGTTAGGATTAAAAAAAGCTAGAGAGAAAATTTTACTCATAATTGAATGTAGATTGCAAAAGATAAATGCTAGGCAAAAAAAGTAAATACCAATCAAAAAGTAAATGAAATTTTTATCTGTATTTTGAAACCGCCATTTTAATATCTAAATTAGTATATTTTTGTATATTTTGGTTTCAATCTCTTACCATATTTCGGTTTATTTTTTTAAAGCAGGTAAATGCGATTCCTCAAAAGCGCACAGAGCTAAATACATGAAATTTGGTATTTAATCTTTCGACTATAATTACAGTTATGTGTCAGATGCTGATTTTGTCTGTCAGGGAAAAAGAATTTCTCTTCCTCTCCTTTTCTTATTCATTCACATATCTGGGAGCAAATATAGCATTTCAATACATTTAATGCCAAAGTTGTCACAAGTGACCGGTACTGAGTTAATTCACAGCTCCATGGTCGTCACTAGTGACTGGCGAAGTCAAAATTATTAGAACAACCAAACAATTTGAGTAATGTTCAATATTTTTTTATATTTTTCTATATAATCATTGTTATTAAAATAGTGTGAAGAAGTTAATGCAATGTAAAAAGTATATAAAAAATTATTTTTATATTAGGGTGTCTCATAATTTTCTTTAGTATTTCTAATATGAAATGAATACATAATATTTACGGTTTAGGATATTTATTTTGTTATGTAAGAAATCTTTTGCCGTATTGTTTTCTTCCATCTGTCATGAAGCCTTATTATGCCTTCTTCCCAAATATGTTTTGTTTTATACAAGAAAATATTCTCGAGGTGCACTTTTGTTTGGTCCATAGATTTAACCCTTTCAGGGGCATTATGCCAAAAATGATTTTTTTTTTCGAAACAATTATTTAAATCTGATTATATCCTATTACTGACATGTAATTTACAGTTAAAAAAAATTAAGGTCCTTAGGGGGCTGGGGGGTAGGTGACATACTGGGTATGTCACCGCGCATCTAGAACATGTTTTGGAGCGAATTCACAAATATGCAACTCGTAATTAGAAGGTATTTTTATGAAATGAAAGCAGTTTTAGGGATTCATGACGCTTTTTAACATGAATGACGCAAAAAAATGAGCTTTTTGAATTCGAAAATAAAGTTTATCGGAATAAAATGAAGACAAATTACATCATTTGAAAACATGCTTCCATCTTGAATTTTTTGTGTGGAAACAGAATACTTTCTAAGACTCGTGCTGCCGTCTATTGGCAAGATAAAGACTTAAAAAACGTTAGGAAATTTTATGTAGTTATTTCAACGCGATTTTCTAGTTTTAAAAAAATTGTAAAAAGGTGACATATGGAGTATGTCACCGCCCCTGAAAGGGTTAAAGCAGGTATCGTGATGAGAATTATTTAAGGGCAGGAAGAGGTAATAATGAGAAGGAGCGACATCTGGTGAGTATGTAGGATGCGACGTATGTGGAGCGGTATCTGAAGATTATGCAGGATGCGGTAAAACATCAAAATCAGACTGTAAGAGCTTCTCTCTTACGACTAATGCAATATGTGATCTCGCGTTGTCATGATGAAAAATAACGGCTTACTGGTCCATTGATTCCGGCCTTCTTTTTCCAGTGTGTCTGTCTTCAATTGATCCATTTTATGATTGTATTTCGTGGCATCGAATCTTTCATCTTGAGGAGGGAATGCGTTTAAAAAAAACGCCTTCGCAATCCCGTCAAATGGACAACGGAACATTTTTGCTGTGTAGTCAAGTATTTGTCTGCTGTTCTTACACAAAATGCGTTTTTTACGCACATTTTCGCATGAAAAATAAAATCCAAGTTTAAAATGATGAAAAAGCTATGAGAAAGAAACTTTTGGGACATCCTAATATATATTAGGTTGTTCGGAAAGTAATTTCGTTTTTTCCTGACAAAGGATTTAATTGCATTTTTCGCACCCAATTTCATACTTAAACCGCAAAATCATTTTATGTTTTAAGAGCTGATATAGCAAGGCTTGAGTGTGAAAAAGTGCAGCTGATTCTTCGCAGTAGTTTTTGGATGGTGCCCTTTTAAATATGGAGAGCAATAAACAACATTTTCGTCATTTTTTTCTTTTTTGCTATAAAAGGTAAAAATGCTGTTCAAGCCAGAAATAAATTAGCCAATATGTGTGGAGAAGATGTGTTAACAGTACATCAGTACCAGAACTGATTTGCAAAATTTTCCTTCAAATGAGGAGGCCAAAAACCACCTCGATCAGTTTTTTTTTTACAGCAAAGACCAAAACTTTTATGAGCGTGTAATCATGTTACTACCAAAAATATGGCAAATGGTATTAGACCAGAATGGCAATTTTATAATTTAGTAAATAATTTATTCATTAAACGAAAATTTCTTTTCATTTTGACAAAAAAATACGAAATGACTTTCCGAACGACCCAATAGTATGACATTTTACAGCCAAAGGGACCATCGGTGACCACATTAAATTAAGGTCATTACGAATAATTACACAAATTAATTTGTCTGTGGTGATTAATATTAAAAAATATTCAATGCATAGTGAGAAATTTATGTTGTGCAAAATGGGCAAGTTAATATTATATTTATTGTATATAATTAGCGTTTTAATAAAATTAGCTTCACATGAAACTTGTTTACAATCAACCCAACAATTTAGAGTACTAATAAAACTGTTGTTATGCATATTTTCCATTTTAAAGTCTTTAGGTATATCGCGGTCACCTCAATCCAAAGAAGATCCACATTTTTTCTATCTTATGATTCCTTTCTAATCTAAATACAGATGAGTGTATATATTCAAATCCAAGTTAGATTAGAAAGGCTATAATTTCACATTCATAAAGATGTAAACTACAGAGGATTTTATCTTTGAATCGTTGTAACTTTAATTTATTAAAGCGAAATGCAGTAAAGTAAAATGCTACGTTTGATGTATGTAGGTATGTTAATTATTTTGCTTACATATCTTAACGATGCATCAACATGCTGTAATTCATCTAAGAGTTTTATAATAAATTGACGTACCGTATACTTCTCAATATACCAAGAATAAATTGAAGTACAATACACTCCCCAATATCCAGAGAAAAAATTGAAGTACAAGAGACTCTCAATGTACCGAGAAGAAATTGAAGTACAGTACATTCCCGAGTGATGTGTCTTCCAAATTCAACATGGGAAATACCGTATTCTTGTAACATAATAATCTTAGTTCTCTTTCTAGATTTCATATTATACTTTTTTTGAAGATATTTTTTCATGATCAACAATTAAAAATATTTATAAAACTTTCTACTGAATATTAAGAAGTTTAATAAAATTTCTTACGCGTAATTTGATTACATAAAAAAACCACCTTTCTTCTACAAAACAAAGCACAATAAGACTTTTTCTTCAAATATGTTGTCAGCCTCTTCCGGTTATTATTAAAATTTGACTGGATTTCAGAACAAGAACAGTGATTGATCAGGAAAGTTACAATCCATTTCATCACTATTTTTGTTTTTCAAAATTAAAATAAGAATAACTTTTTATGCATTAAAAAATTTGAAATTTGTCTTTTGGGTTGAAATATGGAATAAATTATCTATAAAATTATATGTGAGAATTTGCATTTTATGCAACATTTTCTATAAGCATACAAAGGTAGTAAACATAAACATTTTCAAAAATATCCTTGAATTTTAACCACTACTGTATATTAACTCATTGGCTTCCACAATCTCTATTTGAGGATTTTCAATTTTTATAAACTTCCGTTGGCAGCAAAAATATATTTGTCACACCTGACAGTTTATATATAAACTTATAATATACATTTATCAGTAAATATTGTGTATAGTAGAAAGTGTATGCTATGTACTTCTTTTTTTTACATCAAGGAAACTATTTGAAATTCATTTGTAAAGTTAAATGGAACAGAATTATTATATACAATGAAGGATTGCATTTTCGATTTGGTTTTTATATTATATTGAAAAGTATAAATAAGTATTTTAAAGGTTATAGTAACAACCTTTTGCATTATTCTGTTGTTTTTATTAAAATGATTTGAAACCATTATTTTATAATCAAATCCGTTTTCAAAAAATATCAAATATTTTCAAAACAAAATATAATTTAAAAATAATTAAACTGTTACCTGACTTTTTCTGAATATATACAAGATATGCAGCCAAAAATGTTTTAAAAATTGTCAATAAATGGAATAATAAAGTTATCACTCTTTTATTATAGTTTTTAAAAAGTATTTCAATCGCTTCTTTAACAGATTCAGAGTTTCACCATCAATATATACAAAGGTTTCAAGGTGGAAATAAACAAGATATTTATACCTGTGAAAATTGCACTATTCTGCTGGTTTGCAGGTATGGTGATTTTAATCATTACTTTTTAATAAAAGCACACTCAATTTTGTTTTCTCATCCTAAAACCTATATTTTAACAAAGATAACGGAATACTTTTAATTTTTGTCAATACATTAATTTAAAAAAGCGTAATGATAAATATTAATATTGTATTCACATTAATTAGATTTCAATTGAATCGAAAATAGTATCAGCCTTCTCAGACATTTTCTTAAATACCTTCATGAAAAATTTTAAAGCCACATAACATAACCGTTGGTAAACGTTTAATCCATAGGGGGCAAATGTGCTCCAGCTGGTGTGGAGTGGAAGTTTGCATAGGGGCTCCAGCTCAGATGTCGTCCTCATCATCTGGAAGCGCTTCAGAATTACGAGATCAATTCCAAAATAGGCCTGGTGTTGCTTTAAAAGGGGACGTTAATATAACTAAACCAAAAAAAAAGAATAATGCTTTGAGCTTCACTCGTCAATTGGATTTTTAAATTTTAACCTTAATTATATAGCAAGCGAAGTGTAATACGATGTATTTGCAGAAACGCAGTAATTAAAAATATATATAGAAATTGTTGTAAAGTATAGGGAAAACAAACAGTATTTAGAGAAAATGTATTAATATTATAATTAAAAGAAATATTGAGCAGAAATAAGAATGAAATCGTTAAAAAGGCAATCCTGGGAATTTCAACAGTGTAATTTGTAATGCAAAACAGTTTTACTCTGAAATCAGTGATTTAAGCCAAGTTCGTGCAGTGGCTTCTGAGGGTAAAGGTCCCTGAGCACCTGAAGGTAGAAGTCTGACTTTTGGCGTATATAAAGATGACAATCATACAATCTTTTGTGCAACCGTTTTTTTGCAAGGTGGGGTGCTTTTTCACGTCTCACACGTTTCTCGAATAGAAAACAGGGGGAAGAACAACCATGTCAAACTCGACTCGAACCAGGGGCTACCAGATTACAGGGAAGCAGCGCGCGCCTAGACCAATAGGTAGCGAATGCAGTTCTTGAAATAATATAATCTGAATGATAAGATAATATTTACGAGAAAACAAATTCATTTCGATTAATCTTGATTAAAAATCGGATTAAAATTTAGGAATATCTTTTTTCAGGGGCGGGGGAAAGCTTGAAATTATATATTACAAGAATTAAACATATGCCAAATTTGGAAGTTTTAATGGTTTACTCTTTAGGATTTTTTCAATTATATTTTTATCACTCATACTGAAGGTATTTCAACAAACGATAATAAGTTTATAAATATTATGATGATATAATTTCAATTTATAAACTGTAAAATAAATTAATAATAATTGAAATTAAATCAACGACTTTTACGTAGTGTGAATCGTGAGTAAAACGCAACTATTTTTATTTTTAAAACGAAATAATATTTGTAATAAAATTTTATTTATTATTTAAATTTATACTACTGCCTTTTCTTCAATTTTATTTTTTATCTTGAGAGTAGTATTTCTTAAAAGTGATATTTGAAGTGTATACACAGATGCTATTTATGTGCTTTGGAATGATTTTGATTTCAAAATTCAGATTTCTACAAACTTTTTCTCCTTAAAAAATCTGCATTCTAGTCTATATTCGTACTCATGATATTTATATAAATAATTAATCTATATTAAATTGTTTTCTAAATTAATATCGATAATTTTTCTATTCATTCAATTCAGATTTTAAAACTCTTTCACTAATTTCAGATAGTTGATTTCTCACTACTTTTATCGCTAACCTAAATGCGTAAAAAATTATTAATTTTTTTTTAAAATTAAAATATTTATTATATTCCTACAAATAATAGGCGGATTTCTACAAAGAGCAAAAGTATCAAAGTCCATGTACTTTGCTATTTTTTGCTACGGACCAGAGCTTTTGATGTAGAAAGTCCAATTTTCGATAAAATATAGCGTGGATGATACAAATTCCCAATGAAGATTTTTATAAGACAAGAAGATAATTTAATGCTTTAACTACGTAAGATTTTCGTCTTGTCCTAAGTACTAATGGAGTTTGACATCCAAACACAAATTGTGTTTCGACTGTATAATCGGATTTTAAAATTCGGATCTAAAAACAAAAGGTTTTTTTTAAAAATTTTCCTGACGCATTTCAAGCATTTATAATACCAAAATTACCTACTATATAACATTATAAAATTAGTTTGATATTCTTCCCATTCTGTTTATATATAAACACATAAATTAATCCTTTAATCGGATATACTACATTCAATAGCAAGAAAAATAAAAATATAGGAAATATGCATGACAACAAATAACAAACTTCGTGTCATGAAATTAGTCCTTCCATGGTGAATCTCTAAACTTAATACGCAATGCTCCATCTTTACCTACTAAATATACGCTGCGAGCCTTATGCATAAAATATCTAACTGCAAACAAAAAAATTTTGCTATTTGCAGCACCCAATTTCGACCATCTTCTAAAAATTTGACTTTCTAAAGCATTTGAAAATATCATTCAGATTTCTTAATCGGCATCGATTAAAGTATATAGAGTCTAACATATTTTTTTATAAGTTTTAATTGTTGAAGGCTAGCAATTTAATCCATGAACTTAAAAAGCAGCTATCTTTTTCATGATATTTAATTCCTTTACAAACAATTTAAGAATTCACAAATGCTAAATTCAAACTTTTTTCAAACCATTTTTCATGAAATTTTGTTTTCGAGAACAGAGAATGTTTTAAAAATAATGTAAACATTGGTGTATCAGTTTAAAGGTATTTTTGATAGATGTTCCCTCTGATAAAACAAAAATTCAATATAATTGGTTGAATGATATTCTGCTTAATTTTTTAAAATGAAAAATACTTATTTTCGAAATTTACATTTAAAAAACTTGCGACTATAAAACTTTTGACCTATATATTTTATACATGTTTTATGCTTTTTATATGCATCCAATTTCTTAATTCAAAGTTTATGCCAGTTAAAAAGCGATATATTTAAATGTGATAATTGATGTTATAGCAATCCACGCCAGTATTATTTAAATATTTTATATAGTCACATGCTATTCTCACGACAATTGTTTTAAATTGCTGTCTCAAATTTTGGTAATTTCGACGGCTATAAGCAAAAATACAGAAATAAAATAGATAAAATTTGAACCAATTTTAAGTTGCAAGTAATCTTTAAAATGGTAATTGATTCTCAATTATACAATTACATTAATATTAGATGTAAATTCTAGTTTCAAGTAAAATATTAGGTTGTTCGGAAAGTAATTTCGTTTTTTTCCTGACAAAGGATTTAATTGCATTTTTCGCACCCAATTTCATACTTAAACCGCAAAATCATTTTATGTTTTAAGAGCTGATATAGCAAGGCTTGAGTGTGAAAAAGTGCAGCTGATTCTTCGCAGTAGTTTTTGGATGGTGCCCTTTTAAATATGGAGAGCAATAAACAGCATTTTCGTCATTTTTTTCTTTTTTGCTATAAAAGGTAAAAATGCTGTTCAAGCCAGAAATAAATTAGCCAATATGTGTGGAGAAGATGTGTTAACAGTACATCTGTACCAGAACTGATTTGCAAAATTTTTCCTTCAAATGAGGAGGCCAAAAACCACCTCGATCAGTTTTTTTTACAGCGAAGACCAAAACTTTAATGAGCGTGTAATCATGTTACTACCAAAAGGTATTAGACCAGAATGGCAATTTTATAATTTAATAAATTTAATAATTTAATAATTTAATAAATAATTTATTCATTAAACGAAAATTTCTTTTCATTTTGACACAAAAATACGAAATGACTTTCCGAACGACCCAATAACATATTCTTACTATATTTTTCCAGGTGCCTATACTATGACAGTTTTCACGCCTGTCCACTTGAAAAGCAAAGGTTTCACAATTGCTCACTTGTCGGTATTTACTGCTACAAGTGTTCTGCTACAATGTTTAAGTAATGTTGTGTCGGGAATTATTGTGGACAAAACGGGCCGTTCGAAACCCGTTCTTTTGACCTATCTTTTCATGTTTATCGTCATTTCCTTAACTTTCACACAAATGCCCAGTGTAAAGGAATGCAAGACCAGCAGAGTTCGGTTCGAATGCCATGAAGGTAATGATGAATCAAGGGTCACTGTTGAAGCATCGTGCGCACTCCTACCCGCTAACTATGGAGATATTTCATGTCCTATAGACAAAAAAACAAATTCAAACACGAGCAGTTATAATGAAGAGTGTAAATCATTAAATCATATTTCATCCACACTGAATATCGGGTTGGAAAAGAAACAACCAACGAATGATACAGATGTCTGTAATTACGTTGTATATTCTCAAAATCAAAGTATCAGTACTTCTGGATTATGTAAAGAAGAAAATTGCAAATCATTTGAAATGAATTGCACCAGTAAAGAGTTTATGAATTGCAATTCTAAGAGAGAATTTTGGATTATTATTTACGGTATCATGATAAATTTCCTTTACTTCACTCATACTACTACATACAGACTTTTTGATGTCATAGTCACAAGTTTAACATATGAGTACAATGCTGATTTCGGCAGACAGAGGGTTTTTTCAATTTTAGGATCTTTAAGTGGCCCACCTTTGACTGGACTGATCTTGCATAAAAGTGGCTTTACCGCAGAGTTCAAGTACTCGTTGGCCTTTGTGATGTCCAGTGCTTTTACACTTTTGTCTGCACTTGCACTAAGTATGGTCAGTGTCAAAGCACACGTCCCTGCCAGAAAAATGTGGAAACAGTCATTGGACCTAGTTAAAAAACTTGACGTATTTCTATTTCTGCTTTTGGTTACTGTAATGGGATCTACATTTGGATTTCAGGCAACGTATTCAAGCTGGTACCTACAAGATTTAGGAGCTTCAGATCTTCTGTTAGGTATCAATAGAGGTGCAGCTGCTTTGTATGGTCTTCCTTTCCTCTATTCTTCAAAGTGGTTCATAAACAAGATTGGAGAGCGCAATTTGTTTGTGCTAGGACTCATTGGACATGCGGTTTACAACTTCTCGTTCGCACTGTTAAAGGAACCATGGTTTGCTCTAGCCGTCCAGTCAACAGTCATCCTCACCTACCACCTGTTTTGGGTTGCGGTGATGCACAACATTGAGAAGATTGCTCCAGAATGTTTGCAAGCGACAGTGAAAATCTTGGCAGGAACTCTCCATTTCAGCATTGGTCAGTAAATATTTTATCATATAAAGATGATTAAATTAAATTTTTTGAAACAAAAATCGTTTCTACGATTTGAATTAATTGATTTAACATTTTATCACTGAAATCTACATAAATTATAGTTACTTACTCATTACAAGATGCTTATTTCATTTTTTATACAAATACATATGATCTTATAATATCGAGATTCTTTGATTTAAATATCAGCATAATCGATTCCAAATTAATGTTGAATATATTGAACAACATGAGCAAATTAAACTTAAAAAATATATTTATTGATTTTGTTTACTTATCAATATTTTTCTTTTTTGTTACTATTTTTTTTCGATGGATACCCTACATTTTGCTATTACTGTATACTGAGTGAGCAAAAAAAATCTTTTTCTAATAACGAGATCGTTCACCTTTATCTCTAATTACGGCCGATATTCTTGACATGGACTCAACATCTTTCTGATATTGTTACTGAGGAATATTGGACAATGTAAATAGAACAGCTGATTTGGATCAGATTGGATGTTGGCATGTGATTACTCGACCTCATCTTACATATATGCCATATAATAGGGGGAATGGACAAAGCTTTTCATGAACCCCTAATTGTTTGCGATTACTGTACTGAGTAGACAAAAAATTCACTGTCTAATAACGATATGGTTCACTCTGACATCTGATTATGGCTTGTATTCTTGGCATGGATTCAACAACTTTCTGATATTGTTGCTGCAGAATATTGGACAATGCTGATATAATAGCCGCTCTGGATCAGATTGGATGTAAGCACTTTTAAGTGATTACTCCACTTCATCTCACATATACGCCATATAATAAGGGGAATGGGACAAAGCTTGCCTTTAACCTCTAATTGTTTGCGATTACTGTACTTACGCAAAAAAATCACTCTCTTCTATGGAGATAGTTCAGTTTTACCTCTGATCATGGCTTATATTCTTGGTATGGATTCAACACCTTTCTGACATTGTTAGCTGAGGAATGTTGGACAATGCTGATATAATAGCTGCTCTGGGTCAGACATGAAATAGACGCTTTGAAGTGATTATTCGACTTCTTTTCGCATCTTCTTTATATAATAGAGGGCAGAGGGCGAAGCTGTCTATGGAAGGTTCAGCTGTTCTTTAATATATCGAAGATCAATCATACGTTTAGAAAAGTTGCAATGTCTTGCTGAATGTGGTCTCTATAATGGAAAATTACAGTAATAAATTGGTTCACTTGATCAACATTAGAATTGAGACAAGCTGTTGTATATCGGAAGCTATATCCTCAGATGTCAAGGACTCCAGTATACTTCAGAAAGCATTTACGATGCCATAGTTTTATTGCTATCACCTAAACGCTTGGTAAAATGCGCCGCTGAATTTTTAATGTGAGCGAGTGTTAACTTCATATGAGCTAAAGTCATACGTCTGCCCATGAGTACTCAAGGGTTCTTAGCTACAGAAGCTACTGCACCTCCCTTTCTCCAATCTATTGTACCTGGTTTGAATTGAAATTCAATCTAAGAGAGATAAGCAACCACACTTTCAAAGACTTTAATGAGTTTGCACGTGTATGTCGCAATAGAAAATTGAGCTTTGGGCAATGGAACTTTCAAAAATTGATTCTACTGAGAAATTTAGAATAAATTAAAGCGTAAAAGAAAATTTTCAATTCATTTTTATTTTATAAATTTCTGCTTTTTGCTCTTCATCAAATTTATCGCTAATATGATTAACCACACTGATTTTAAAAATTGCTATAAATATTCAAAAGTGTTTTATTAACTGTTAGTGGCTGTGTAGTGTGTCTCTAAACGTTCATAAATGTCCATAAATTTACAGTTAGAAAATAAATAAATTTGGCAATAAAAAAGGATTTTAATAAGTTTAACAAATCATAACTATGCTTAAAGAGTTTAATGTGTTAGTGTGTGGGTATTATTGAAAATTAAACTTTCTCAATAAATTAAAGAATTAAATAAAATTTTCTATTAATTTTTATTTTATAAATTTGCGCTTTTTGCTTTTTAGCCAATTTATGACTAATATTATTTATTACACAGATTTAATAACAGTACTATAATATTTCAAAATATTTTATTAATTGTTTGCGATTGTGGGTTTTGTCCTTGAAAATTAAATGAGAATGAGAAGCTTATTGCATGGTGGTTGGATCTTGTCACTCTTGAAATTAAAGATAAAGTGGGGGATCTGGCTCCTCCCATCAATGACGGGACGTACTTCCTTCGGGGAGGGTTGTACCATTGCCGGTGAGGACTTTTGGGACTCAACCACGGTTCCTTCCAGTGTTGTTGTTGCGGTGGTCCAGTCTTTCAGTATTATCTATGCGTCTTCTTTCTATGCGAATCTTTGATATGAATATTTTTTTGCACATCTTATGCAGCGGTTTTAATTTTTTGTATTCATTAATAATTGAAGAAATGAATATTATTATACAAGAACAATTTTGTCTGAAAAAAATTAATTGAATATATATATATATATATATATATATATATATATTGTTTTTAATGTTCTCAAACCTTTATAGGCAAAGTTATTACGACGATGGTTGGTGGAAGCGTTATGAGTGCCCTTGGTGGAAGAATAGCATATACGGTGATGGGAAGTGTCGTGTCAATTTATGGCATCATATATGGAATTTATGTTCTCATTCTACATCTGAGACGGGATCGATATTTTTCACCAGGAGCTGGTAGGTATCTTCTACATCTTATTTTATGTCATTTAAAACTTCACAGCACTAATTTCAAATAGTAATGAAGAATAAAGTATTTATTTCTTTTTATTTTGTGATTTTGTCAATCAGTTTCACAATTGCTCTACAGCTTAGACCATTTGTTATAAATTTACCTTTTCGGCGCAAGAGTGTTTTTGGAGCATCAGAATATGCATTTCAAAACAATTCTGGGAAATTTTATAGTAATTTTAATTGATTAAAACTTAAGTGGCATTGTGGATGTTTTCCACTATGTATGAAGAAAAAAAAATTCCAAAGAGTAATTTTTAAACATTTGATTTAAAAAAATTGTTTTTTATTAATACTGGTTTGGTGATTGGGCATGTCTTTTAGAATTTCAAAAGTTTGTAACTGTTTTACTAAATTTTTAAAGATGCTGGTTATTATTGGAGTATAATTCAAATACTTTTTCTCATAAAATATTTAACAGTGTCATTTTCTTCATCTGTTAAAAGATGAGAAATAACGATTATGCTTATTAATCCGGCATATAGAGCGCATTAAGAATACGCATCGATATGCTTAATAAAATATTGAGGTTATTGCATCGTGAAAGGCAACGCTCAATGATTAAATGGATTAACAGTAGATATTTTAATTTTAAATGGAACTATCATATGCAAGGTCTAATGTATAATAAACAAAACAACTGAAAAGTAATCTTTAGTTTTTATAGAATTTTGTTGAAAATTGCTCTGCTGAAGTAATTCTGAAAATCAAGCTATGAATTAACCAGGGGGAGTGGTCATCCCGAATTTGTATCGTATACTCTCTGACAAATGTCTTCATTCATTGAAAACGTTACATAGCATTGGAAATATTTAACCTTTAACCTTGAATTTCTCATTTTTACATAATTCATCGAGCTATTCTTGATGAATTTATTGAAGACTAATCCTTGTATGCGGTTCATTGGGTATAAAAGAGGAATTTGCGTTTTCGACAATTTTTTTCAAACTGATTCATGATCAGTATAGTTAAAATCAGTAACTAATAATTAAAAGAATAATTAATGTATCTGATTCGAATTTTTAAAAATGAAAAAGTTCATAAATTCACTTTGTGGATATTCTCTGATTTCTGGCTTTAATATATGCGTGCACATATGCATTTTTGAATTTATTCATTTAAAATGAATATTTTGGATTAGAATTTAAAAGACAAATATTTATATTTCGTTGAAAGATTTAGAAACTATAATTAATTCTTTTCATAGAGGCAATGAATAGGGGTATTCCATTCTCTACTCCTTTCGACACGTTAAACCTTTAAAAACTTATATTGGTTTAATAAAAGTACTGATTAATTCTTTCTTATAGTTCAAAATACTATGAAAATTACTATATTGTGTATTATAAATTTCTTAGCAATATTTGTATGTTTTATTAAAAAAAAACATTTCGTACTTAAATGCACTAAAAAGACTCTTTTTTTTCATTTATTTTTATGAATTGCTTTTTCAATTACATTGATGGTAAGGATACTTTCATTTTGAAAATAATATTTTTAATCTTATTTTCAGAAGAATCCATACCAGATGTCCACTGAAGAAAAATGAAAGATGTTTCTATTTAAGAAAGGAAAATGATTCGTCAATACAATCTAATGACGCATAATGGGCTGAGGCAAAACAAAACAAATCAAAAATAGAGTTTTCCTCAATATGCTTTTTAAATATTTTGAAATCTAGTAATTTTTGTAGTTGCAACTTTGAAAGTTTCCATTTTTTTCGAAATTTTTAATTGCTATAGCTTCTAAATTTTGATTTTTGTTCAAATTTCTAATATTGAGTAAATATTGTATAGTGATTTAAACAGTGGAAACTTGAAAGGGAATATCGAAGGAATATTGAATCGAATATAAGATGAAAAAGATATAATTTTCTACCGAAAAAAATTAAGTTGTAATTCGTTTGTTGTCCTACCAGTTATCGAGTTTTATAATGTTATAGGATTCCACCTTATTAGCTAATTTCTGAAATACTATTTTGTGATCAGAACCCATTTTAAATAATTTAACTTGAGAGGATACAGATGGTAGTTTAGAAATTTCTTTTAGTAGTTGTCAGGGAATCAAGTAATTGTATTATATTTGACAAATAATTGTATTTTAGGCAGACATCTAAGATGTATGATGCTATAAAAGGTATGGCATTTTATATAGTAAATATGACACTGACGTTTTAAAAGGATACCATTTTGCAGAGAATATGAGCTTTTGCATAAATCTAGGTAATTATTCTGCAATTTTTGCAATTTCTATCTTGCAATTTTTGCTATATGTTCTTTTGTCGGGTGTTTTTCATTGTAAAAATATTCTGAAAAGTGACATACTGTATTGTACCAAATTCTGATGTAAAAGCGATCTTGCTCATGAAAAATATGATATTATATTGTTCCGAGCTCTGATATAAAAGCTGTCTTGTTCATCAAATATTATTCAAGACCAACGACAAGGGCTTGCTATTTTTTAAGTTTTCTTCTCCTATAAAGTGCTAGTTGCGTGCTATGACCGTATTGGCATTTAAACAGAGGCTTCCATATAATTCTGCAAAGCTCGAAAATCAGTTCATTGTTGCTTCCTCACAGTGACAGTTCCAACTCTCATAGAGATCCAGTTGTGCATAATGACGCAACATCTTGCTAAAATGTGACTTTGTCTGCGAAACTTTGTATCTTCATTGTGACCTAATTTCCAACTTCAACAAAGAACTAGTTGTGAACAGTGATTTCATCATCTTCTTAAACTGTGGCTTCGTCTGTGAAATTATGTAAAGCTGGAAGATCAGTTCATTATTGCGTCTTCAACAATGATTTTTTTCCAACTCAGTATATAGTACCAGTTACGGATAATGCCCATTTAATCTTTAAAACATGTGGTCTTACATCGTCACAGTGACCTCATTTTCCCTTCCAAAAAAGTGCCAATTGTAAACAATGATCCTCTTGTCTGTGAAGCTGGAAAATCAAATTATTGTCGCTTCTTCACAGTGACCTCATTTCCAACTCCAAAAAAGTGCCAATTGTAAACAATGATCCCTCCGTTTGTGGTTTCGTCTGTGAAATTATGTATAACTAGAAAATTGATTCAGGTTTGCTTCTTTATTGTGACTTCATTTCCGACTTTCATAAAGTTACAGTCACGCACAAAGATATAAATGTCTTTTTAAACTACGGCTTCATACAAAGAAATCTATGAAGCCAGAAAATCATTTCATCGTTGTATATTCTGAGAGACTTTATTTTCGATTTTTATAAAATGTCAGTTGCGCACAGTGACCATATAGTATGTAAATCTAAGAATTCGTCCATGAAAATCTGACCATTGCTACATATTCATAGTGACTTTATTTCTAATCCCTAAGCAGTGAGTATAATGATAATATTGCCATTTTAAAACGTGTCCTTTGGATATTAATAAAGCTGGTAAAGCAGCTCCGTGTTTGCATTTTCAAATTTAAACTTATCGTAGTATTTCCATCTTTTAATTTCTGGCATTTAATTCCCTTAAATCAATAAACAATATATTATATCACCTTTCATATCTCCAATAATGATCTGTCCATTATAGATTATAATTTTCCTGCATAAATTATTTCAATGAATCCTGACTTTACGTAGTCAGTCAATACCTTACCTTTAAAAATACCGTTTGATTAATAAATTGCGAAGTGGTATTTAAGTTGTTTTATGCTAAAATTTCATTTAAGACTTATGACAAGATATGCCTACTCATTTCAAGTATTTAGTTGCTGAAACACACAATGAAGTTGTCAAACAATTATACGTGGGCCATTATTTTAAATGCTTCCCTCTAATATAACCAAGATTGGATCATAGTGCCTGTATTTAGCCTTTTTCATAAGACAGAAAAAATCACTGTTATTAAATGATATTTTTCAAAGTATAATTTACCAACAACATTCATTGTTTAATCCTCGATTGAATAATCTAAATATTTTTTATACTTTGGATGCTTTTATATGAAGTTATTTTGTTAAACATTATAACAAGGTTTTTGCTTTGTTATACGATATTTATTCAGTAGAAAAAAGTTTATGTAAATGTCTGTTTGCATAAAAATAATAAATAAAGAATATTATAAAAAATATTGTACTTGTTCCTATCAAAGATTTGCTTCTGTTTTACATTCTGTGTATCCAAATATTACTCTTGTCACAATTCTCAGATATTTATTATGATTTTAATGGCTAAAATATTAAGTTTGAAAATTTTGTAGGAATACTTAACATTAGCATACATCATTGTTTGTAAAAGTAACTAAAAACAATTAAAACCCTCAAAAATAGCAAAAAAAGATTAAAATAACATAAAACTTTCTATAATATTGTAATGATGATTTTAGTTTGGAAATCTTTATAGACTAATTCCACATTTGCGATCCCGACGCAATAATAATGTTATAGTTCAAATAACTAAAAAAGGAAATTTAAAAAGTATTCGAAGGTTAACGCTCTACTAGAATGCATCTTACCATGATTATGCTACAAATTCGCATAGTTCTTCTATAATTTACTGCACATATAACGTCTATCATTTGCAGTTTTCTATCGCATTCTATCTCACTATATTCTATTTGCGTTTTAATTTTATTGCAGAAATAATATGCACATTAAAACTGTAGTCAACATTTTCGAAATATGGGAATATCACAGGCAGAATTATCATTGTAAAATACACATAAAATGTATTTTTAAAATAACTTAAAATTAGAAAATATTTGCATGAATGAAATTAGTTCCATAAAAAATTTACTATTTTAGTTTAAAATTAGTGTAGAAAGTTTATAAACAAATGTATGCTTACGATATCATTGAGAAATATTAAAATTTGGATTAGATTTTCAGACAAAAATCCAAAACAAAATGTTTCTCAAATTTCTTCTTAATAACCCAGTACTATGCAAGGTATTTTAAAATACAATTTACTAATATATGTCGATCTATATATATTACAAGGTTAATTGAAGAAATGAATTATGCAAAAAGTAATATAGAAAAAGAAAGAAAAATTTAATCAAAATTTATATATTTCTTATGATAAAGTCAAATGAATCAACTTATGCGACTTTCAGTAAATAGAGACAAAATAGTGCTTATACTCTTTTTCTTTAATTTGATAATTACCATCTCCTTACTTTGTTTCATTATGAAAGTGATGGTCATTGATTTTGTTTTGCCAAGTACAAATGATCTGATTTGAGTCTTTTTTATTTGTACAGTTATATTCGATTCATTTGATATTTAAAGTAATTTATATTCATGAATGATTCGTGTGGAGCAAATGCTGAAATAATATCATGTGCATACGTGAATAACAGGCAGTCATAAGTCATAGCGTACAAAAAACGGATACACAATTTTTAAATTACTAAAATAAAGAATAAATCTTAAAAGTATTATTAGCTTTTAAATTTAAAATATTTTGGCATGTGTAACCAAATTGATCATTTTATTAAAGTCTCATGATATGCATTACATATGACCAAAAGCTGCATAAATTCACTACCAGAGAAAGCTGCAGTCCTGAGGATTTAGAGGACGAATTGCTTCGTTTATAAAGTTGCTACGTAATATATACAGGGGCTCAAAAAATTGAGAATACACTTAACTTTGATGGGGAGAAAGACAGCTATTTACTACCTCGAAAGGAATGTTAGTTTGACTGTACGGTAAATGTAAGGTTGGACAATACTTGTTCAGCAGTCGACCACAACAAATCCAACTCGCATTCTTTACCTTCACATGAAAAGTACTGAAATCCTTGCATTTTACCGATTGAGCTACTGAACAACTTCATTTTCATTGCAAACTGCTAAAACTCTATTCAATTGTTGAAAATTAATTAAATTTAATTAATATTTGGAAAAAAAACTGTATCAAAATCAAGTATAATCCACAAACAGATTTTAAAAATGTATTTGAAATTGAAAGGATGAATAAAAAGTACTTTATTAAAGACTGGAAATTTGAACAAGATATGTAGATCTTTGAAGAAAATGATATAAATGAAAAAAAGGCAACAAAACCCCAAAAATTACCTTAGATTCGTGTCAAAATTATACAAGCTACGTGTTTTGATTCCTAACAACGCATTAATACTCTGTTTAGCTAAAAGATGTACATAAAATACAAGTTAATAACGACATAAAGTACAAAATTTGTATGTTACATTTTCTGTTTATTAAAAGAAACTAAAATCAAAGTTTACAAAAGCTCTATCAAAAAGTTAAAACACTTTTAAGTTAGAAATTAAGATTTTCATTATGTTACGAAATATGCACTCAAGAACTTCAAATTTTATTCATTGCTTTTTCTAGATAATTCATTAATTTAGGCGATTTTATACAATCTCTTATAACAAGATTTGCTGGTTTTGAAAACTTCATGACATGATGCAAAACTTGCCAAGAGGAAGTGCAAAAATTGCAATTCCTCTTGCATCCTGTCCAAGAAATAAGGATGTGCTTCATTACAGTTATTTAATCTGATATTTCATCTTAAATCTGATCCTTTCAGTGCATTTGTAAAAATGTAAGAATTCATTGAAAAACCATTATGTATAGACACGATATGGAGACTGGCTTGGTTTGTAATGAAGTATTATTAGGTTAGCGTACATGTTTAATACACATACACAAATGCAATTAAACTAGAATTCATGAAAGTGTTTTTATAAGAATGTGCCTCTTTAAATCTTACGTCAATGTTTCCAGAAATGTTGTTTATGAACGCATTTTTCTTTATGTATTAAAGAACTAAAATCTCTTTATTTCAAAATTTGCTGATACTTTTCTCAAAAAATATATACTTATATATGAATTTCTTTATTATTTCTAATATTTTCAGTATTCAAAACAGCAAACTCTTATTCAAAACAGCAAAAGTCTAATTCAAAACATGATGCAAAACTGCCAAGAGGAAGTGCAAAAATTGCAATTCCTCTTGCATCCTCTCTTATTCAAAACAGCAAATTTTAAAGAAATGTAGAGTAATTTAATTAAAAGAATTTTTAAGATGTAAAAAAATAATTTTTTTAAAACGAATTGCAAATTGTAAAAATTTAGCACTAATTAGTGTATTTTTTTTCAATTTTTCCAAGTAATTTAATTTTTAACTAAAATGAGAAGAATAAACTATAGAAAAAATTTAAAATTTAGTTTAACTTTTATTTAAAAGTTATTAATAAAAATATTTTTATTTGATTATACTTTTAGTGCTACCCAAAATTTCGTATCTTTTAATCGGATTGCTATGACGAGCAGAAATCTCAGCTTCTGGGCCAAAAAGCATCAAGTTCAAAAACGATTCCAATAAGGAACCGCTGTGTTTGTGGGTTTTATCTGTAGGGGCTGAATGTTCAGTAGTAGTTCTCTGGTGTAGTATAGAAGCTTTCAAGTGAAGATCAAAATGTAGTAAATATATAGTTTTAATAGATAATTAATTAAAGTTAGCAAAGAAAGTCACGAAAAAGGATGTCATGCAAATATAAAGTCAAGTGTTTATATTTATCTCGTGTATGGATTCATACAATAGTATGAAAAACTTAAAAGCCGAATTGTTTTATAAGAATTAACTCTAAAAATCTGAAGTATAAGAAATTCAATACATAGAGAAGTAGCTTGATTGTTTTTAGCGGTTTAATTGCTCATGAACTATACGTGGTTATACTGCAGTAAACAATTGGCAGAGTCACAGCAGATTAAAAAAACTTTGTATAGAAGAGCGATGATATCCACTTAAAATGTATAAAATATATTGTTCCAAAGAAAAATGTGTAATAATGTAAAGTATTAACATATAGAAATGAAAAAGTTATGGGAAAAAAAATGGGAAAAATGAAGTAATTTAAAAAGCAAAAAGTAGGCAAAAAGTGTTAAATGCAAGCATAAAATATGAATGACTTTAAAAATATATTTGGATGGCGTTTTTCATCCACAAAGTACTATAAAGTTATTGATGACGTATGAAAATATTAAACACTTTAAGAGTTAAAAACAAGGCATTCAATAAAAATGCGCTTGATGCTACAAAAATATTTTTAGTGACATTTTTAAAAACATTTTTAACAAACACATTTGAAATATCCATACTACAATGCGCAACTGTGAATAGAGTAGTAGAGTAGTAGAGTAATAGAGTAGTAGAGTAGTAGAGTAATAGAGTAGTAGAGTAATAGAGTAGTAGAGTAATAGAGTAGTAGAGTACTATAGTAGTGTAATAAGTTGTACATGCACAATTATCTAATAGATCATCTCCGTTGCTGAGCTAAAAGTACTCTTTCTCAGTGAGCTTCTATTTTATTTTTTGTGTTTTTTCGGCTAGAAAATCGTGTCGAACGACGTCTAAACAAGGCATTCCACACATATTAATGGAAATTTATATCAGGCAAATACGTTGGCCAATTCATTTTTGAGATATTTACATTTTAGAAAGTTCCATCCCTAACTTCAGAACAGAATTCAGTCTAACTTTCAGCGAATGCCCTTAATTACGCCTTTTGTATTTCTGATTGCACACAAAAAAGCGGCGGCATAAAGGGAAATAAATGCATTCGGGCTTTTTCGCACAAATGCAAAATTTGTGCCTTTCCGCATTTGTACTTTTCCGCATTCGTGCTTTTTCGCACAAATGCAAAATTTGTGCTTTTCCGTATTCGGGCTTTTTCGCACATCTCTTTTCATGCCTTATGTCTGACTTTACATACAAAACATCTTTCTAACAACAATCATGCCCATAAAATAAGGATAATGTAAGTTCAGGAAACGGTAGAGTCAGAAGCAAAACAAATGCTACATATTTGAAAACCCTATTTATTAAACAGAAGGTAAAAAGCAAAAAAAAAGAAAAGAAGCTATATGAATGATATCATTAATAAACATTGCTATTTTCTGCTTTTTGGAGCAAATCAAAAATATCTTTTTACAAAATACAATATTAAATGGTTGTTATGATGGTTAATACATAATATGTCACCCAGACGATGCAATACTGTCCATACAAAACCTAGGCATGCTAAGTATCAAATTATAGATCTGATCTTGTAGAATATTACACCACTCATAAAGCAATGCTCTCCAAAATTCCGGCAGACATGTAGATGGTGGATGACGGGCTTCAACTCGTCGGCCAAGCATGTTCCTCACAAGTCCGGTGAGATTGCTCGCTAGTCCATACAGGTGATATTTCGCGCCCATGGCACCAAGAAACGGAACTTACATGTTGTTCCAGAATGACATCCTGATAGATTTAGCCTGCCATGGATCCAATTTCAGTAAGCAGGTCAGTTCTGGAACTCAGAATAATTCCTCCTCAAACGAGCAATCTTGCACCATCGTAACAGAGTCGTTAAATGATATTCTCCTATGGTAACGGATATCTGCTGCTCTCCGGCGAGACGATAGTCCGACGAGATTCAGACTACAAGCTAAAATCGGACTCGCCGGAAACTCTCACACACTCCCTCTATTGCGGGGTCCACAATCAATGCTCTCAACTACTAACCGCAGGCGACATTGTATTGTAATAAGTGAAACCCATCTCACAGGAGCATATAAACCAATCTGCCCCTAAGCGCCTGTACACTATTTACCTTGAAATTGCCCTACTGGCTGAAGAGAGCAGACGAGGCAGATATGATGCTGTGCTCCTTCTAATTCTTTTGGAAGTAACTGCTCTCTGTGTTGTAACACGGGGATGATATGTGCCGGAATGTCTACTCACATTTCCATAATCTTGGAATAATTGTCAAAGCTTGGAGATGACAGTCTGGTCTACTCCAAGTTCCTAAGATGCATAAAGCTGGAGACATCCACATTCCAGACGGCCCATAATTCTACAACGTAAAAAATGATCCTAATGCTTCCTTTGTGGCATAATTATGCAGTTATTGTTCTGAAAGGCTTATAGAAACCTTTGTGAACAATTTTACTTTTCTACCTGTATTTCTTAAGCATGAATCTCTTTGTACGTACTGCCTCTGTCATCTGGTGGCATCCTGCAATTTGCATATGTTTTTAAAGAAGTGTGTTGTCATTTTAAGGGTGATACTCCATATTTTACTCAGCCATATTAAAAAAAATAATTTTATTTTATTTTCATGTTTAAAATGTTTTAACAAATTTTTGTTGTTTTCATGCTTTATTTAAACTTCACCATAATTTTATTCTATTAAAAGATTTTATAAATCATAAATCTCAAATTATTTTATTTATCTTTTATCATTAACAACCAGATATTCTTTAACTAAAATTCATTATCTAGACTTAACCATAAATGCATTCACCGCATGCAACAAGTATAAAAAATCACTGCTGCCATAATAATTATTTATGAAACCATTAACATCAACTTCGCATTTAAATCCATCACACTGCCCATTCAAATTTGCTCCAATTACTAATAATTCATAATTAACGTCTTTATATTGGAATAATCTATCACATTTATGGTACACAGGGAACAAATTTACTATCATATTCATAACTGAAAAAAAATTGTTTCAGCTCCAAATAAAGAAAAATATTGATATTTCCTGATTATTTCTTTCCTAACTTATAAACACTACTCAACTCGATATGTAATAATTTATGAATTTCGAGAATTTCTGAAACAAATAAAAAAATTGTTGCCTATTTCATTATTCATACTCATATTTTTTTCCTTAAACGAATGATACAATAATGAATTAAGTAATGTTTATTGCAAAAATTCAGTGAAAGCTAGGAAAAGAAAATTTGGATAAGTCATGAAGCAAAAGCAGTTATAGAAGGAAGAAAATGGTTCTTACAACGGATGCTAGGCAATCGGTACGTAATTTCTTTCTTCTAAATTATATTAAATCACAATTTCTAAAATATTGTCTTAAATGTACATTCTTTGAAGTTTAAATCGTAGAAAAATATGCAATAATTAACAAAATTTCAAATACATAATGGATTTATTTTTTTCTTTTACTTTCGATTATTATTAAAATTCTGTTATAAGCAATTTACTAAACCGGTCAGCACAGGCATGCGATCTTTTTGACCTCATCCTTAAATTTTTACTTTTACGTATATATAGTATACATAAAGAGTAATAAAAGTCATAAATTAGAATTTTAGAAATGTTTACGAGTCTCTAATTTTTAGACCTCCCTGAGTGACATGTCTGTCTATAACTAAGATAAATAAAAACATTTTCATTTTCAGCTAGACCGATAAAATTTGGTTACCGATCTTTACACTAAATTTATAGATTTCTATAAAAGTTTTGAGCAATTTACGTTCAGAGGAAGGCTATCTGTCCGTCCGGCTGAATAAATATGAATTAATACATAAATATAAAATGAATTTAGCTTGATGCATAAATTTTTGTACACATATTTAACATCTATAGCGTTACACCTAAAACATTTTGAACATATCCAACAAGACGTTGACCATCTGTTATTCTATTATTCTTTGAAGAATTATAGTAAATTATTTACATTTGAAAACGGTTTTTAAATTTTAAAAACCAGTTTAAGAAATTCATGTTATGTAAAAATTAATTTTGGTAATATTTTTTTGTTAAATATTAATGTGTTATCTGGAAAGATACTTTCTTAGGATAATTCCAAATTCTTATGCAGAAACCGATGTTGATGATGAACAAATCGAAAACTCACAGAGTAATGCGTTTTCAATAGAAGCTATAGAAAAATCATTTAATAAGTTTCTTGAAGACCCTGAAGAAAAACTTACAAATAATTATTTGAGGCAACAAATAAAAATACAACACACGTAAATCTGTTATTTGATGCCCTGAAAACTATAAAACAAAGCTCAGTAGCTGATTAGTTTTTTCGATTTCAAAAATTATTTTGCTCAAAGAAAGAATAAAATTCAGCCACCATTTAGAGGATATTTTATGTTTTTTAAAATCTGATTTTTTCTTTGGAAAAATAAAACCAGTGAAAATAATATAAACAATATTTGAAAATTTTGCTTGCGTTACCTTTATTTTGTGTAAGTAATATATATATGTAATCCTTAGTTTTTATAAACAAAATTTGATTGTTCTTGAATATTTATTTCAATTTTTGCTATAAAAGAAATAAAATATTTTTTCCTATACTATTTTTTTTTTTGTCAAAAATTCAAAAACCCGCTGAAACCGGTTTTTTGCAAATATGGAATTCGAAAACCGGTTTTTCAATAAGTCGATTTTTGTAGAAACTAGTTGGCCCGTACTTTCAAAAATATATGAAAACCATGATTCGAAAGCACAACTAGCTCAATATATAAAATTTTGGTACGGAATTTTATGACTACAAGCGCAGTTTTTTTACGAATTTTCGAATCACTCAGGAAAAACAGATTTAAAACAAAGTTTCGATTTTCAGAGGTTATTAACCACATGCTAAGGATTTATAGCCAAGCATAACTTGATTGATTCGGTAAAAATGCTATATTCAGGATAATGGGTAATATTTTATAATTATTGTAAGAGAATACTATACAAGATGATTTGTTATAACACGTTTATTACAGAGCATATGAATATATTTTCTGGAGACCATTCCTCATCGATTATTTAGAAATTCTTGTTGCATAAAACAATTTTATCCTTGTTGCTTTCCATTCCTTTGTGGAAGATCTAGATGAAAAAGATCAGAACATAGCAATTATGAAAAGACATCTTCTCTTTTTATATTGCAGAGCTGGTCCGAAATTGATACTGGCTTGCTTTTCATAATCATGGCAGGGTTCGAACTTGAGCAGCAGATAGTGATAAATCTTCTAACAACTTTTTTCAATGGTGGAGTAAAAGAATGATAACTCAGATTCATCAGAAGTTTGGAAATTGATTATGATCAATCAGAGCAAAACAGTTTCTTAATACTGTAGAAAATCTGATCGAAAATATTTTTATGTACGTGCAAAAAATAGCATATCCCTATATCAAAAACCTATATATATGAATAGGCTGTTTTGAAATTTTACTTAAAATCTCATTCTGAATGAGGAGTGATGAATGCCTTTTTTGAGTATGAAAATAAAATGAGAAATTAATGCATAAAAAAAGAATGATGAATATGTAAATAAAATACTTCAAGGAAACGGAACACAAAAAAATACGCATTGATATTTTTGAGATTTTTTTTAATTGCAGATTGGGAGAATTAACAAAAAGAATATTAGAAAGACATTTTTTTTTTAAATTTTAAGATGATGTAAAATTTACTTCTGGGTCGTAAATATTTTCGATTTCGATTTTTATTTTTAAAAAATTCACGAGAGTTTTAAATAGCATTGTAAATAATTAGTTAGTTAAAATTCTTAAAATTATCGATCTAAAATATATATTTTTACCTTCATATATTGACCAAAATTGATAGATCTCGTTCAATATGTCATATCTATAATTCATTAATGCATAGACACACACACATCTTGCTTTTCATAAAAAAATTTTGTTTGCAAATACATTCTTAATTTTAAAAAAACTTTAATTGCCTCTCCTGCTTGTTAATTATTTGAGTATTAATTAGAGGATCAATATGAACAGAAATATATATAGAGAATAATTTCATCCATGCTTTTTTAAATAGTTTGTAGTATTTTAAATGGAATCTAATGCTTGCAACTGCACCGTGAATTATTTTATTAATATTTTTATTCATGATCATATAAATTATAAATAGATATTTTATTTCCGATTGATGTCAATAAAAGAATTCACTGATAATGAGGTATTGATAGAGGAATAAAATTAAAAAAGAAATATTTTTTAAGTATAGCCACAGTTTTATGCCTTATATAAAAATACATTAATTAAATTTGGATAGAAATGAGTTAGGACTTGAATGAAACAAAGTATGAACAAGAACAAAATACAAATTAAGAAATATCATTCAAAAATAAGAATTAAGAACTCTTTTTTTTATTTTATGTATAAATTGTGTATTTTTTAGGCAAAATTAGTTCTCTTAAATAATAATAATTGGCATTTTGCTATTTTGCAAGTAAGTTGATTTTAGTCTTTATCCTTTAACAAAGAATTAGTAATTTTTGATCCTGTTCCTAAATCTGCGCTTTAGGAAAGATAATAAATTACGTATGTTTATTTATCTCAAGATTGATATCCAGAAAGTGCTATTTAATAATGTTTTAAGCTTTATTTTCCAACTAATTTTTAATATTTATATTTAATTATAAAGCAGTTAAAAGATTGTATTTAAAATTCTTAAATATGCATGATAATGTTTGGGGCCTTTATGTAATTATTCTATAAACTTACGAAGCATGTTTTAAAGACTGTTAAAAACTTTATTGCCGATCAATAATGTGAATTTATTTTAACTTTAATACATTTTTTAAAAAATACCATTAAAGATCACCTAAATCAATAACAAAATAAAAACTCAAAATTTCTTAAATGAATTCGATGATGATTAATGTGTCTTTTAGATTGTGATAAATAAAACACCCCATAGATTAATAATAAAAAAGCATCATAATTTCATATTCAAATGTATTCTATGATGATTAATGCATATAATATTTTTTCAGGATATTTTGGTATAGTTTGGTAACTGATTTTCCACTTGATTAGCAACTGTTTTTCTATGTAATTTTTTGTATTCCAAATTGACACAATTTATTAGCTACTAAATAGGGTTAATATTTAAATAGGGTTAGTAGAGTTATATACTAAATAGGGTTAGTTATTACTAAATAGGGTTAGTTATTACTAAATAGGGTTAGTTATTACTAAATAGGGCTACTAATAGGGAAAAGTAATACAAAATTAATTGCAAACGTGTTTACAATGTAGGCAAATTCATGAACCTCCATTGTATAGATAATATCGGGCAACATTTTAACACATTTTTGTATATGAGTTCATTATGTTTGTATCAATTAGTTTAGATTTATGTTATGAATTATTTTGTAAAAATTAATCAAAATAAGAGTATAATTTTAAGAAAATCCCATTTCACC
>JAPMOQ010035020.1:66389-84790 GCA_026543055.1 Argiope trifasciata | reverse complement strand
TAATATTCATAAAACATAATAAAAATATTAATTGTGTTGATTAAAATTGTTAAAAGTTCAAATTATTTATTTGACTTATTGTTGTTACATTTGATATTATCATATTTGATATGATATAATTAAAACACGAAATGCATTCCATCTTTTCCAAAAGGCAAAAATGGTTTTAAAATAACTGCATTTTTTCCTCTCATTAATTGAGGTAATTGAATAACAAATCTTATTAACTAACGAAGAGGGGGAATCATGCAAAATAAGCTTTCCATTTTTATTTAATTCTAAGAGGCACTTTCAGAAGAAGAATTCAACGGTAAATATTATCTTATAATTTGTTACAGATGGAAAGAAACTGAAACAAATAAAAGAAAAGAAAAAAAAATTAAAAAGCCACTACTTAAAATGATAGGGCGTTGGACAGATGTCCATGCGAGTTCGAAAATTCCAGCTGAAGATTCCCCTTGTGTAGTGGTGATTGGCGCACGTCTAAATCCAAAGTCCTCAATGTCGAGAGTAATATCACTGTGGTACTGGTTCAGAGGTAATCATTATCGGATTCCAGGTCTTAATTACGATCTATGAATGAGTGAAGGAAACTTCTGACTGAAGTTCGACCTGTAAAAAGGGTTATGACGTGTGAGTGGCAAAGTCGTGCACCTGGTCTAGTTGGCGCTACTATAAAAACAAGAGACGCACCGTATAGACTTAAATCGCTGTCTTCGTAACAAAGGGTTAACCCAATCGCAAGTGCCATAAGAAAAAACAACAACTAATACTACTTCTTAAAAAACATATTCTAACTATAGCAATACTTGCAGAGAAAATAGATTTGGAACAATTGAAGGACGAAGTTGAAAAACCCTGAGTTAAAAAGATATTAAAAAAATTTATGCTTCTAATCAATTCATGATATTTCAGTGTTTCAAGTTTGAAAATTGTGCTGGAAATGTATATTTTACAATTTTTGAAAATAATACAATTGAAAATGGTTATTGAAATATTCATGATTTTGGTAATCAAATGGTAATCACGGTTTTAAAAATTTATTAAAAATACAACTGAATAATGATTTCAAGTTTTGAAAGAGTAGATTCATTTTATGCATAGATTTAACATTTTAAAAAAAATTAAGAAAATCCGCATCAAATCTGAAATTTCGGTTAATAAATTACTCCTATTTCAAAAGTAAGAATAATTAGAATTTTCGAACATATAAACTGTACATAGAGTAAATTTAGAAGTAATGTTACGTAGAAGTATGTTAAGTAAATAATTAATTTGATCAGTATTTTTAAATATTTATTTCTTTTATAGGTTTTTACTGTAGTTTTACTCATGAATCTTTATTCAACTCTTGAAATGATAGTGTGATAAACAGAAGAGATGTATAACAGTCAAGGCCATAAATTCTCGAAACTTAAAGGCAGATACATCAACAGTGATGAAGGACTTACTAGTGGAGATGAAACCCCTGGAAAAGTAATTGTTCAAGAAGTTGGACAACACTATGGCCATGCAATTTCAAAATGATCGATGGAGATAGTCAAGATTGGTTGTTAAATAGTCACGGATGAGGTCATATTAATTATGGATGGATATAATGGTTCCAGTGAAAGTCATAAATGGTTTGCTAGTGCACATGCTGCTGAGATATTCATGGTTGGGTAGGAAGCGTTCATCACAGTGGACATGGAAGTTATGGAGAGCAAGGAGGTTATTATGATGGATATGAGAAAAATAGTGATAACGGATAAAAATTAATCTATGCAGTAGCCATTAAATATATTAAACTTGTAAATCACGTTATTTTTGTACAACAGGTACCGTTATTGCAACATATTGATCAATAATCCCTAATAAAGGTGACTGAAATACTAATATAGTAAGTCACGAACTCCTCCCATTTTGGAACTCTGAAATCCGACAGCAACTCAACTTTACCTCAGTTGATACCGAGACCTGCTAGTGAAAGCGTCAATAGTGTCATTGGGTGAAATCGAAACTTGATATTGAAAAGCTTTTCATTTTAAGTATTATTTTGTGGGTGTGAAGTGAAAATAAATGTTTCATCTCCAAGATTATGGATTATTTGTGTGAAAGTGAAATTATTACTCAACTACAGTGGCGGTCCTGGAAGATAAGGTAAGGCTGAATACCTTATTAGAATTATTTTTTCATCCTTTTTTGCTGATAAAATGATATCTGGCTCCCGAACAGGGACCGTCACTAAAGAGTAATAAGTATTTGCAAATGTTTTGTTTCATTTGCGCAAAAGAGTAAACTTAAGATATTTTGCATGATTGAAAAAGAAAGTATAAACACTGACTCTCAGACATATTGATAATTGAATCTATATGATAACTTTACTATAATAGAAATAAATTGACAATTGAAAATGTCTAAAAAAGAGCTAAATAGATTAAAACGTAAACGTGGTTGTTTACGAGGAGCAGTGAGAAAGCAAATAAGTAAAATCGAAAATGACATTTTAAAACAAGATGTAAAAGTCGAAGAACTAGAAGAATCAATCGAACTTTTAAAAGAAATAGGCGAGGAATGAAAACTAATTAATTCACAAATTGAAAGTCTGATTAAAATTGATGAAATAGAAGAAAAATTCGAAAGTGTAGAAGACTATAAAGAAAAAATAACAAAAACGCGATTCAAAACACTAAGATTAATTCGGAAATTAAACAACAAATCCGAATCTAATAATTCTTGGCAAGATTTCAATGTCACTCTGAACAGCTCGAACCAGAACAAAACTCATAGAAATGAAAAAGAATGCATAAAATTGTCAAAAATAACTATCCCAAAATTCTTTGGTGAAGTAAGTAAATGGTTAAATGCTTGGAATACATTTAAATCACGAGAATGAAGATTTGAGTAAAATTGATAAATTTAACTATTTAAGATCATTTTTGGGAGATTCTGCTTTAAACATAATCAATTGATTAGAATTGACCCGTTTTTAAAGAAAACTCCACCACTAATATCCACCCGTATTCGATGCTTCAGCTAAATAAAAAAAAATTCAGTGTCCTTGAATGATTGTATAGAAAAGGGGCCTAATTATTTGAAGTTGATTCCCAAGTTACTAAATAGATTTCGGAAGGGAAAATATGGAATTATTTCGGATATCCGACGAGCGTTTTTACAAATCAAACTTTCTTCTTCAGATAAAAAAAAATTCAGGTTCTTATGATGGGAAGAAGGCGATCCAAGAAAACCTATTGTATATTCATACTGTCATGTTGTTTTCGGGGTAAACGGAAGCCCATTTTTACTAGCCGCAACAATTAGTTATCAGTTAGAGAATGTAACCGAGTCCCAAAGAGAAATAGCTTTAAAACTAAAACAATCTATGTATGTAGATAATTGTGTAGCGAGTGTGAATGAGGGACCCAGATGGTTAAAATTACCGCTCGAAGAATTGCCAGGTAGTGGAATAACACCCGATATATTCCGGAAGTAGTCATGTCAGAAAGGAAACGGAGTATTCTTTCAAATACTACTTTAAACCTTAACAGATTTGAATTCTTTTAACAAGATCTTTAGAATCATGGCTTATGTAATTCGATTTTGTAAGAATATAAAAGAAAATACTAATAATAGGAATACAGGAAAGTTGTATATAGAAGAAATTAAAACATCAGAGAAATTAATCTTTAAGGAAATACAGAGAAAAACTTTTTCTAAGGAAGAGAAGTTGAACTTGCTAACTGTGAAAGACAGCAAAGGTTTATTACGAATTGGATTTAGAATTGCGTCTAGAAAAGATTTAGAGACATTTAGATTCCCAGTATTGCTGCCACATATGCACCAGATGGTTGAAAAATTGATAATGAACAAACATATCGAATTAGAGCATGCTAGTGTTCAGAAATCGATGTCCTGCGTTAGAGAATATTTTTGGATAATTAAGAGCAGAAAGACGGCGAGAGAAGCGACAAGGAAGTGCATTAAGTGCAAAAACTTTTCAACTCGTCCATTTGAAACCGTAAACATTCCTCTTCTAGAAGATAGAGTCAGAGATGCTGCTGTATTTGAAATCACAGGTATCGATCTATGTGGAACCTTATTTCTAAAGAGTGAGAAGAAATGCTGGATAGTACTAGCCACCTGTGCTGTTTACCGAACTGTACATTTAGAGCTGGTGTGATCGTTGTCTACAGACTGTTTTATTTTGGCTTTTCGCTAATTTATTGCGAGAAGAGGATGTCCGTCTACTGTCTATTCAGACAATGGAAAGAATCTTGTTGGAACAGCCAATCTTCTAAGGAATATTGACTGGGAAAAGATATCAACTTTTACTGTGGAAAAAAGGATTTCCGGGAAATTCAATTCCCCAGTTGCCTCTTGGTGGGCAAGCTTCTGGGAACGATTGATAGGATTATTGAAGAATATTCTGAGAAAAGCTCTAGGGAGAGCTAGTTTAACTGAAGAAGAATCAGCCATTGTGTTATGTGACGCAGAGAGCTTAATTAATTCTCTCCCCTTGACATGCCTCTCAAAAGATCCTGATGAACTGTCACCGCTTACACCTTCTATGTTTCTTCAAGAAATTAGAGAAATCGATGTTACAGATCTGGATATGATTGATTCTAAAAGAGTGAACAAAAGATATGCATACAGACTGAAATTGCGTCAAGATTTGCGAAACCGTTTCAGAAATGAATATCTAGGGATCTTAAAAGATTATTCAAAAACTAAAGGAGATTCATCAATCAAAGAAGGAGATTTAGTTTTAATTGGCGATACCACTCACAAAAAATCAATTGGCCTCTAGTAAAAGTAACTAAGTTGATTAAAGGAAAAGACGGAAGAGTTCGTGTGGTTGAGTTAAAAATTCAATTTGGAACTGTTATGAGACCCATACCAAAGGTATATCCACTAGAAATTAACACGGGAGACTCTTTGTCATCAAGTGCAAGAGAAGTAGATAATGGTTCTTCCCGCTTCAAAGATAGACTCTCTGACGATTGAGGCGTTCATCGCTCTCGTTATGGAAGACTTTTAAAACAAATTAAGAGACTTTATTAACACATAAACTATTGTGTACTCTTATATTTTTTGAACTGATATGGACACTTATTGAATTCGAATTTCAGATTCTTTGATATAAACTTACAATTTATTGCTGTTTATAATTGTTATTTTAATGTGTTTTAATATTAGTTATTTCAGAAGAGTACATTTTTCCCTTTGTGACTGTTGTTTGGATTTTTGTACATCTACGAATCCAAAGGTGGGAGAATGTAACAAACTCCTCCCATCTTGGAACTCTGGAATCAGACAGCAGCGCCACTTTACCTCAGTTGATACCGACACCTGCTAGTGAAAGCATCAATAGATAGTCTTCGGGTGAAATTGAAACTTAATATTGAAAAGCTTTTGATTTTAAGTGATATTTTGTGTGCGTGACGAGAAAATAAATGTTTCGTCTCCAAGATTATGGATTATTTGTGTGAAAGTGAAATTATTAGTCAACAATAGTGGCGTCCTGGATGATAAGGTAAAACTGATTACCTTATTAGAATTATTTTTTCATCATTTGTTGTTGATAAAATGATATAGTACATGGAGGTGGAAGAGGTAAAGGAATACACAGAAGTTTAAGAGGAATGGGTCACAAAGGAGGTCGCTGGGATGGGTGTTGAGAAGATAATTCCTAAATATTTTTAATTTTATTATTATTGCATATGAAATATACATTTTTACATATAGGAGCATTTCTCTTTTCTGCATAGTATAACTGCCACTTTTATGCATAATATACAGATAATTTTGTACATTTATAATAAGTGCCCTGAATTTTTGTAAAATCTCTCTTTTTCATGTTATTATTTTATTGCCAAAGTTATTAAATTGTGGGCATAAACCACACAGCAATTATTTGAGGCTGAAATGTTGTCGGTTTATAGTCTGTTTACTACTAGAAAGTAAAAATTAACTAAGTAAATAACCGTACGTAGCGAAATTTAGTATTGTTTTTAAAACTTTAAAACTCAATGAAATTTAGCTTGTTTATATTTTCTGTTGGTTAAGCTTTTAATTTATTTTCGTTCTTTCTCTTTTATATTAGATTAGTAAGCAATTTTTTCAGACAAAGAATATGATATGAATGATCGATATGATCATATATTTATTTCGATTCCGCAATGTCATTCTTTAAATATAGGATATAATGATATTTTAAAGTATTTTAAATAAAGTACATGTATTACTTTGTATTTTAATAACTGTACAACAATTTTATTGATTATTCATAAACCAATTTATAGTTTGCCTTGTTTTCAATTTGTTTGTTGAACAGTATGATTCCAGTTAAATCAGATAATTAAAATATCAAATCAGTGCTAATTGCATAAACGCTTAAAATTTAAAATCCTTTCGTAAATCAGTATTTCCTACATAAAATTTGAAATTGTTTCTTCCTTTATCTTTATTGAAGCGGAAAGTGAATAAAGAACTTTTCTCTAACTTCTTATGGTCATTTCTGTCATTAAGTAAGTTGTAAATCAATTTTATTGAATTTTCTTTCCAGAAAAAATAGTTTGAAAAAAAATTAATATTTGTAAACATTTTAAACAATAACACATAAATTAGGAATGGAATAAATATTTTATAGGGTTATGCTTGCCTTCTTCGTGAAAAACAGACATTTTCTCTATTATAAAAGCTATTCACAGAAAGTCGATGTCCTTGACGTCGCTGGATTTCAGCACCCCTCCTTTTTTTTAAAAAGAAACAAATACTTTTATTTGTAGAATGTATATAATATGGCGATTACTTATCATTTAAATTCATTAAAAATTTATGAAAAATTTATTTAGAATGAATTTTTAATGCTTCAATTCAGTACACTTCATTGCTCTAATATTTAAATTAAAATGAAAATTCAATTTTTATTCAATTTGGCATTATATTGTGTATAAGGACGTTTGCACAGTCAAATCACCAAATGATTTCGAAAATTCCAACCAAGTCTTATTTATTTTACACAGTCATTTACACTTTAAAAGTACAGTGATAGTGCGATTGTATATTTATGGGAAATGTAGTAACAAATAACAGTTTATCCAAAGACACAATACCTGCAAATACCATTATTATTATTATAATGAGAGAAAAAAAGATAATTTATTTAATCCGTAAAGATAATCAAAAAGCCAAGAATCTTATCAAAATTTTAAAATAATATTCCAAATTTTACTGATCACACACACACACACACACACACAAAAAAAAAAAAAAAAAAAAAAAAAACATTTGTATGCCTAAAAGGTTTAAATAACTTTTTTGATGTTTTGATGTTTTATTTTAACTTCTTAATAATTTTGTTAAATTTAAAGTTTTAATAAATCTTAAATCTCAAATTATTTTATTTCTTATTTATCATCAACAAGCCTATATTATTTAGCTTAAATTTATTTTCTAGACTTTACCATAAATTTATTCGAAGCATGCAATAAATCTAGCATATAATTGCTGCCGTAATACTTATTTATGAAACGTTTAACATCCTCTATGCATTTAAATCCATCATACTACTAATTCATAATTAACGTCTTTATATTCAAATAATGTATCGTGTTTATGGTACACAGGGAAAAAAATTTGTATCATATTCATAACTGAAAAATAAATCGTTTTAGTTCCAAATGCAGAAAACTACTGGCATTTCGTGATTATTCGCTTCCAAACTAAATTACGACATTCAACTGGATATGTAATAATTTACGACTTTCGACAGTTTCTAAAACAAATAAAAAAATTGATGCCTATTTCGTTATTCACACTCATATTTTTTCCTTAAACGAATGATACTATAATGAATTAAGTAATGTTTATTGCAAAAATTCAGTGAAAGCTAGGAAAAGAAAATTTGTATAAGCCATGAAGCAAAAGCAATTACAGATGAAAGAAAATGGCTCTCCCAACGGATGCTAGGCAATCGGTACGTAATTTCTTTCTTCTAAATTATATTAAGTCACAATTTCTTAAATATTGTCTTAAATGTACATTCTTTGAAGTTTAAATCGTAGAAAAATATGAAATAGTTATCAAAATTTCAAATATATATTGGATTTATTTTTTCTTTTTCTTTCGACGATTATTAAAATTCTGTTATAAGCAATTTGCTAAACCGGTCAGCACAGGCATGCGATCTTTTTGACCCCATCCTTAAATTTTTACTTTTTCGTATATGTAAAATACATAAAGAGTAATAAAAGTCATAAATTAGAATTTTAGAACTTTTTACGAATCTCTATTTTTTAGACCTCCCTGAGTGACATGTCTGTCTTTAACGAAGATAAATCCAAACATTTACATTTTCATCTATATCAATAAAATTTGGTTACTGATCTTTACAGCAAATTTGTAGACTTCTATAAAAATTTTGTACAAATTACGTTCAGAGGATGGCTAGCCCGGTTGTACAAATAGGAATTAATACAAGAAATATAAAATGAATTTAGCTTCATGCATAAATTTTGGTACACATATTTAACATCTATAGCGTTACACCTATAGCATTTTTAGCCATATCCAAGACGTTGACCATTTGTTATTCTTAGACTTTGAAGGATTTTCCTAGTAAATTAGTTACATTTGAAAACCAGTTTTTAAATATAAAAAAACCGGTTGAAAGAATTCGTATTAGTATATAAAAATTAATTTTTGATAATGCTTTTTGTTAAAAATTAATGAGTTATCTGAAAATATATTTTTCAAGGATATTTCCAAATTCTTATGTAGAAATCGATTCTGATGAAGAAAAAATAGAACAAAGTACTCATGAGAGTAATGCGTTTTAAAAAAAGCTACAGAAAATCATTTTGTAGGTTTCTGGAAGACCTTGAAAAAAACTTACAAATCATTATTTGCAGCAACAAATGAAATGGCAATAAAAGAAAAATTTTTATTTGATCCCGTTAAAACTTTAAAACCAATCTCAATAGTTAGTGAACGAGTATTTTCTGACTCTAAAATATGAACAAAAACCACCTTTCAATGGATATTTTATGTTTTTTAAAATCCAATTTTCTTAAATGAAATTAAAATGAGTGAAATTATATAAACATTATTTGAAATTTTTGTTTGGGTTCCGTTTAAAGTAGTACTTATGTAATCCTTAGTTTTTATATATACATTTTAATTGTTCTGTGATATTTATTTCGTTTTTAGTTATGGATGAAATAAACTACTTTTCCCTATGTTATTTTCTGGCAAAAATTCAAAAATCCGGTTTTTTGAAAATATGGAATTTGAAAATTGGTTTTTAAAAAGTTGATTTTTGTAGAAATACTAGTTGGTCTGTAATTTCAAAAATATATGAACACCATGATTCAGAAGCTCAATTAGCTAAATATATTAAATTTTGGTTTTTAAACTTTGCTTTTTTAAAAACTAAATATATTAAATTTACTTTAAACTTTCCAAAATTGTTGTGTTTTGGACCAGAAATAATTCTCCAGCTGCGCTTTTATTTTGCCGATGGATTTAAAGCAGATATCGCGATGAGAATTATTTAAGGACAGGAAGAGGTAATAATCAGGTGGAGCGGTATCTGAAGATTATGCAGGATGCGGTAAAACATCAAAATCAGACTGTAAGAGCTTCTCTCTTACGACTAATGCAATATGTGATATCGCGTTGTCATGATGAAAAATAACGGCTTACTGGTCCATTGATTCCGGCCTTCTTTTTCCTGTGTGTCTGTCTTCAATTGATCCATTTTATGATAGTATTACGTGGCATCGAATCTTTCACCTTGATGAGGGAATACGTTGGAAATTAAACCTTTACAATCCCACCAAATGTACAACTAAAACTATTTGGGGGGTAGGCTGGTCTTTGCTACTGTTAAACGCCTATGGTTCTTACACCAAGTACGTTTTAAATGCATATTTTCACATAAAATCCAAGTTTAATATATTTTAAATAAACTTTAAACTAAATGTCCTAAATAAACTTTTAGGGCATTCTATATAAAATATGACATTTCAGAGCCAAAGGAACCAGCGGTTACCTCGTTGAATTGCCTTACGAATAATTAATTAAATTCATTTGTCTGTGGCTACTAATATTTCAAAAAATATTCAATGCGTTGTGTGAAATTCATACTGTCTAAAATGGACAAGACAATAATATAATTAATCAATATAATCAGCGTTATTGTGAAATTAGCTTAACACGTAATTTGCTTATAGTCAACTCAACAAAATAGAGTAATAATAAAATTGATGTTATGGATATTTTCCATATTAAAATCTTCATGTATTCCGCTGTCACATTAACCCAATGAAGGTAAACATTTTTTCTATAACATAATTCCTTTATATTCTAAAAAAAGAAGAGTCTATATAATCCAATCCAAGTGAGATTAGATATACCATAATTTCACATTCATATAACTGTAAAATATAGGTTTTATCCTTGAATAATAGCACCTTTAATTTATTATGGATAAAAGGCAGTAAAGTAAAATAGCTGCAGCTGATGGAACAGCTGCAGTTAATTACATACGTACTATAACCATGTATCAACATGTTGCATTTTATCGAAGAGTTTTTATAATAAATTGAAGTACAGCACACTCTCCAGTTTATGGTAGAGGCCGGATAGCAAAAAAGTTGCACAGGTCGGAGTTCCATGAACTCATTGCTATGCTCGCGAATACCAGAAGACAAAGTTTTTTTTAATACCCAAACTCACTATTGTAATGTGAATTTTCTCACTGATTATTTTTCCTCCTCCATCTATCTCAAACCGCATAAAATGAGAATGCTGTTTGATGAATCATATATGTAGTTGCCCGTAACGTGTTCAGTTAAAATAGTAGGCTCTGAATTGGTAGTTTTTATATATTAATATGCTGCATTGCAAGTTTCAAAGATTTTTTTCAGAAAAAGTAAATTAAATTATATTGACTGCTCACATTTTAACATAAATTCTGTTTTTCCTAACTTAAATGCCGGAAATAAAACAAAACATTAATATACTCATAGGTCTAATTCGTACGAAAACTGAATCAAACTGATTTTATTTTTCACTGATGAATGATTAAATAGATATGAAAAGGTAACCATAAATTAAGAATCAAGACTTACAGCGCTCAATTTGCCAAAAAGTCCTTAATAGATTATTGTGTCGGCATTTTATCTCAAACATTTGACTAAAATATATTTCAAATATTTCCAAGGCATTGAGAATATTGCCACTGCAAAGCCTTGTCATCCCCATTTAATTACAATAAAAGAAAATTATGAAAAACAGTAGGGAATCAGATAGTAACAAACATGAAACTAGGAGTTTTATGTACTTATATTATTTTTAAATACATTCTAAGCATTTTCAAATACAATAACTCTTTTGACTATATATTAGCGGCCACAATCCTCAACTGAGGATTTTAAAATTAAATAAACATCAATATGTTCCAAAAATATATTTGGTTTTCAGATAATTTGTTTTTTAAATAAACTAATAGACTTATATTATATATTTATCAGTAAATATTGTGCGTAATAGAAAGTGTGTATTCCGTACTTTGTTTCTTTAAAACAAAGGAACATATTTGAGATTCGTCTATAAATTGAATGGAACAGAATTGTCTTGCATTAAGCATTATGCATTTGGTTTGGTTTTTATATTATAATGAAATGCATAATTATGTGTTTTAGAGGTTATTTTAGAGGTTATACCTGTTCCTTACTCTTTTTAAAAAATTATTTTATTGTTCATGTCATGACGATTCGCTTTTTAAAAAAATATCAAATATTTCCAAAACAATGCATAATTTGAGGATGATTTTACTGTTACATGACTTTTTGCGGATACATATAAGTTACCTGGTCAAAATTCGAATAAAAATCTTGGGTGTTCAAGATATAATAAAGTTATCACTTTTTTATTATACTTTTTAAAATATTAAACATCTTTAACAGATTCAGAGTTTCACCATCAATATTTACAAAGGATTCAATGTGGAAATAAACAAGATATTTATACCTGTCAAAATTTCACTATTCTGCTGGTTTGCAGGTACGTTGATTTTAATCTTTTCCTTTTAATAAACGAACACTCAGTTTTTTCTCATTGTAAAGCCGATATTTTACAATGATAACGAACTGCTTTTGGTTCTAATAGATTAATTAAAAAAACTTAATATTAAATATTAATATTGTATTCACACTATTTAGATTTATGTTAAAAATAATATAAGCTATCTTAGACTCTCTAATTGAAAGCATTTATGGAAGATTCCAAGACTTCATTTGTGTTGATATATGGAGAGGGTCTCTGTGATCTGGTGATAAGGTCTTGGATGCGGAACCAGAATCCGTGTCCACGTTAAATCTGTCTAGGCCAAATGCCCCCCCTCAACTGCGGTGTGGAAGTTTGGAGAAAAAGACGTCGCTTAGGTCACGTTCTCCTCTTCTAACCACGATTCAAAATTACGAGGTTTCTCAAAAGCAGCTCTGGTGTTGCTTTAAAACGGGCGGTTGATATAACTAAATGACAAAACCATTGTCTGAAGTACATTCGTCTTTGGTTTTTTTTAAATCTCAATCTTAATCATATAGATATTGAAATAGCAAAAAAATGTATAAATTATATTTATATATTTTATATTATATGAGTAAAAATAAACAGTAATCATAGAAAATTCATTATTATTATAATTAAAGTACACAGCTAGCAGAAATAAAAGTGAAATCATCGAAAAGCTAATCCTATGACTTTTAACAGTATATTTGTCTATGGAATGTAGTTCTTTAAACAATATGGATTAATTATGGGAAAATATGAGAATGTGTATACATTAAGATTAATCTTAATTTAAAATATTTTCTTAAACTTAGGAATATTCTTCTTTTTAGGAGGTGGAGGGGCTTTAAATGACTTATTACAAGTATTAAATATCTGCCAAATGTTGTAGTTTTAGCGATTTATTCTTTAGAATTTCTATTATTATTATTTATCTAGCATATATTATTTTGAACAGATATTAAGTCTACAAATATTAGCATGATATAATTTACACTCATAAACTACAAAAGTGTTCAATAATAATTCAATTACTTAATTAAATCAATTTAGTTCAATTCATTTTAAAAACTTGCTTTTGACCTATATATTTTATACATGTTTAATGTTTTTTATGCCACCAATTTCTTAATTTAAAAATTATGACGCCGGTGAAAAGCAATATATTTAAATATGATAACTGATATTCAAGCAATTCACTTATATATATTTTAAATATTTTATATAGTCTCACGTTTTCGTTAGCCTTTCCAACGACAAACATTTTAAAATGCTGTCTCATATTTTTATTGGTCTCAGCAAAAATGGAGGAATAAAATAAATAAAATTTGAATCAATTTTAAAAAGCATACAAAACATATTTTTTGATTATAATTTGCAAAAAGGGAACTTGAAGTCTCTAAATTTATTATTGACTCTTAATTGTAAATTTACATTAAATTTGGTTATAAATTTTACTTTAAAGTTAAATAACATATTCTTATTTTTTTGCAGGTGCGTTTATTATGGCAGTTTTCATGCCTGTCCACCTGAAAAACAAAGGCTTCACAATTGCTCACTTGTCCATATTCACAGCCACAAGTGTTCTGCTACAATGTTTAAGTAATGTTGTGTCGGGAATTATTGTGGACAAAACGGGCCGTTCGAAACCCGTTCTTTTGACCTATCTTGTCATGTTCATCGCCATTTCCGTAACTTTCACACAAATGCCCAGTGTAAAGGAATGTAAGACCAGCAGAGTTCGGTTCAAATGCAATGAAAGTAATGATGAATATAGGTTCACTGTTGAAGCATCGTGCGAGCTTCTGCCCACTAACTATGGAAAAATTTCATGTCTTATAGAAAACAAAACAAATTCAAACACGAGCCGTTACAATGAAGAGTGTAAATCCTTAAATCATATTTCATCCACACTGAATATCGGGTTGGAAAAGAAACAACCAACGAATGATTCAGATGTCTGTAATTACGTCGTATATTCTCAAAATCAAAGTATCAGTATTTCTGGATTATGTAAAGAAGAAAATTACAAATCATTCGAAATGAATTGCACCAGTAAAGAGTTTATGAATTGCAATTCTAATAGAGAATTTTGGATTATTATTTACGGTATCATGATAAATTTCCTTTACTTCACTCATACTACTACATACAGACTTTTTGATGTCATAGTCACAAGTTTAACATATGAGTACAATGCTGATTTCGGCAGACAGAGGGTCTTTTCAATTTTAGGATCTTTAAGTGGCCCACCTTTGACTGGACTGATCCTGCATAAAAGTGGCTTTACAGCAGAGTTCAAGTACTCGTTGGCCTTTGTGATGTCCAGTGCTTTTACACTTTTGTCTGCACTTGCACTAAGTATGGTCAGTGTCAAAGCGCACGTCCCTGCCAGAAAAATGTGGAAGCAGTCATTGGAACTTGTTAAAAAACTTGACGTTTTTCTATTTCTGCTTTTGGTTACCGTAATGGGATCTACATTTGGATTTCAGGCAACGTATTCCAGCTGGTACCTACAAGATTTAGGTGCTTCAGATCTTCTGTTAGGTATAAATAGAGGTGCAGCTGATTTGTATGGGCTTCCTTTCCTCTATTCTTCAAAGTGGTTCCTAAACAAGATTGGAGAGCGCAATTTGTTCGTGTTAGGACTTATTGGATATGCGATTTACTATTTCTCATTTGCACTGTTGAAGGAGCCCTGGTTTGCTCTAGCTGTCCAATCAACAGACATCTTCACCTACCACCTGTTTTGGGTTGCGGTGATGCATAACATTGAGAAGATTGCTCCAGAATGTTTGCAAGCGACAGTAAAAATCTTGGCTGGAACTCTCCACTTCAACATTGGTCAGAAAATTTTTATTATATAAAAATTTTCAAATTAATAAATTTTTTAACAAAAATTTATACCTCGAATTTAGTCACTTGATTTAACATTTACCAATGAAATTCATGTACATTATTGTTACTTATGTTATTTTTTATCCATATCTGTATTATATTATTTTTTCTTATAATACCGAGACTTTTTGACAAATATCAACATAATCGATTCCAAATCAATGTTCATTTGACCTATTCCTTGTGATAAATCTATTGAACAACGTGAGCAACTTAAAATTTAAAAAAAAAATTATATTTATGGATTTTATTTACTTGTCTATATTTTTCCTTTGTTTCTATCTTTTTGTTACTATTTTTTTCCGATGGATTCAATACATTTTGCTATCACTCTATACTGAGTGAAAAAAATCACTTTCTAATAACGGGATGATTATCTTTTATTTCTGATCATGGCTTATATTCTTGGCATGGATTCAACACCTTTCTCATATTATTGCTGAGAAGTGTTGGAAAATGCTGATGTAATAGTTGCTCTGGGTCAGACATGAAGTAGACGCTTTGAAAGGATTATTTGACATTTTACACATGCGCCGTATAATAAAGGGCCGAGGGCAAATCTGTCTAAGGAAAGTCCATCTTTTCGTTAATATAACAAAGATCAATCATGCATTAAGAAAAGATGCAATGTCTAGATGAATGCGGTCTCTAAAATGGAACGTTACAGTAATAAAGTGTTTCATATGATCAACATTACAGTTGAGTCAACCTGTTATATATTTGAAGCTATATCCTCAGATGTCAAGGACCCCAATCTACTTCAGAAAGCATTAACTATGCTTTAGCTTTATTGCTACCATCTAAACGCTTGTCATTTAGTAAAATGCGCAGCTAAATTCTTAATATTTGCGTCATATTTTATACCTGTATGACCATACCATCCCCAAAGATGAATTCCAACTTTGCTTCCTACTGCGTCACAAGCCTGCAGCAGTCCTACGCCTCTATTTTGAAGGATTGTAATTCATATAAATTTTACCTCCCTACAAAGCATTCTCAGCAGCAATTTTATCCATCAGTGTCTATCTAGATAACTATGCTTTTTACAAAGTTATGTGTGAAAATGTTGACAATATATCTATTTTACAACCAAAACTTCATGCATTTCATATCAAAGAAGTATATCGGTGTAATACACGTTCAATTCATGCATAAAGTATGCATTTTGAATACATTTTGAAATTGTTATGCTGTTGATACTATAAATTATTTCATGCATGCCATTGGTGGCTGAACTCTTTTGGATACCCTTTGTGTGTTTGATAATCACATGCAAAAATGCGCATTTGCCGAATTCAAGCTGATTGTTGATGGATCTTCAGTACAGTCTTGCAAATGACTCTTGCATTTAATTAGGCATTCAAAATCTGTAAACATGAGTTTAATTTCTATGAGAGGAAATTCATCGATTTCCGGGATGGCCTGAGATTGGTGTTGGAGTATTGTAATGTTGGGAGGGTGTACATGGTTTGTGTGGTTTTATGACTTTGTACCTACTCGAATTAATTTAACATTAGAGTGGAGTGTTGATATAGGAACTATGCGCAATGGTTCTACAAACTTAATTACTGGGAGATACTTTGATTTGATTTAGAAGAAGTTATTGCAAGTTCAGTCTGAGTCTCAATACGAGCATTTCAGTGTAATGAGGCTTTTGAAGGAGTATTTGTTTATATGTATAGATTTAAAATTCTATTTCAATAAAGCTTCAAATCAATTAATGTTCATGAGATGCTGATAATACTTTGAATGCAATATTTAATTTAAAAATAAATAGTGTACCTTGGACAACAATATTGATTAAAGGAATATGAAATTTCTTGTTATATGTGTGCATTTATGTTAATTGTAAGATATTAATGTCACATCATTTTATTATAATTTAAATGTGTATGAAGTCATGTTAAATGATTTCCAAAAAATTTAATATGTTTTTTAAAAATTTTTTTAATTTTTTTAATCGTATTTAGCTTTGAGTATTTGAAAATGATATAGAATAACACTAGTTGAGATAATAATACTAATGGACTAATACTAATATTAATAATACTATAGAATAATACTAATTAACTAATGCCAATAATACTAACTCACTACTGCTAATAATACTAATTCACTAATGTCAATAATACTAATTTTTAATCAAAATTTTCTTGTCTAAGTTTGAAAAATTTGATGATGCAAGAGTCTTTGAACGATACGTTCTGCACAATAAATAAAAAACAATTATCCAGTGTAAATTCCTAATTATTTTAAACTAATTGATTAAAATTTTCTTTTTTGTAGAAAAAAGTAAAAGCCATTTTTCTATAAATTATTAAAAACCACTGTAACTCTTCATAAGATACTGTTTGAGGATACTAAAGATAATGATATATATCTATATATATACTAGCCACTTTTGGCGACCAGCTGATTCGCCATGAATAATGGGTTCTAAAATTGTCAATTCAATCACATATTCATTAGTTTTTAAGTAACTCCGGGCATTGATTGGCCTGAAATTAATATTTTCTCTAAGATGATGGACTAAAAGTTCTAAAAGAACCCGTTTTCCTAACAATATTCTTTAATTTTAAAAATCAGTCTGTTTTAATGATTGATTTAGAAGACTGATTGATGTAGCAACTTTTATTTAAAATATTAATAAAAAATATTTTGTAAAATATGGCTCAAAGAGCAAAGTATGAAGAAATCTAAAACTCATTATTCATAAATGCATTGTTTGACTCAAACTACATAAAATGTAATTATTTACTTCATTTAGATCAAATTAATAGTATTAAACAATATATATACCTATTAATAATATTTTACAAATTGGCCATTGGAAAGGAATTTGAATGCATATATTGTATAAATTCAATCCTGTATAAATAAAGATAATTTATTCAATTAATTATTTAGATATTGCAAATGATCATAGAATCTTTTGCCTTGCATCTTTTAAAGAAAATATCACATTTCATATTTCTTTTATTTTATCCAGTCACGTACTGAAAGTTGCATTTCTTTAGATTTATTTTGCGATGATAGTTGTTTTTTTAATTTGAACTTCAGGCATTCTTTTATTTTATCCAGTCACGTGCTCAAAAAACATAGTTAAAATATTTCTTTAAAAATTCGTTAAAAATAGAAGTTTTCGTTATAAATTAAAAAAATTGATACCGTTAGAAAGCTAATTTTTTAAATCTTTAAACTGATATAAAAATAACGTTTGTGCAATAATATTTTTGAAAGTTATGGCTGAAAAACGTCGAAATTTCGCTTAAATTTTAATTAATTCAAATTTTAATTAAAAATTCGAAAAAAGGGCTCCAAGATGCACATTTCCAACCTCCAAGGTATACATGTACCAAATTTGGTAGCTGTAGATCCAACGGTCTGGCCTGTAGAACGCCAACACACACACACACACACACACACACACACACACACACACACACACA
>JAPMOQ010035020.1:47472-58505 GCA_026543055.1 Argiope trifasciata | reverse complement strand
ATATATATATATATATATATATATATATATATATATATATATATATTGAGTCAAAAAATTTCTTTTTACTTTTCTTAAATAATTATCAAAAAGTAATTCTTTATTTTCCCAAAGATTGAAATCGCATTCTTTACTTCCCCGTGAAATATACTGAAAATCTCGCATTTTACCGATTGAGCAACTGACAGTTGACTTCTGTTTTCATTACAAACTGCTAAAACTCTATTCAGTGCATTAAAAATTAAGTAAATTTAATTAGTGAATTAATATTCGGAAAAAAACTATATCAAGATCAAGTGTCATCCACTACAATTTTTAAAATATTTATTTGTATAGAATGTGAACCAATAGTAGGAATTGAAAAATACTAATTTTTTGAGTATTGATTCCTAATTAGTCTCAGAAGTCACGTTTGAACAGAAAAATTAAAATAATTATAATTTTCATTTTTCAATTTAAAGAAGTAATATAATATGAAGGAAAAAAGATAGCAACAAAAACCCAAAAATTCACTTTGATTCCCTTAAAAATTACACAAGTTACGGGTTTTGATTGCTTTAATACTCTTAGTTAAAAGATGCAGAGAAAATACATGTTAACTATGACATAAAGAACAAAAATTATAGGTCATATTTTCAGTTCATTAAAAGAAACTAAAATCAAAGTTTGGAAAAGATATATCATAAAATTTAAAAAACTGTTAAGTTTTAAATCAAGATTTTGATTATCTTACAAAATATGCATCCAAGAACTTCAAACTTTATTATTTCCTCTTTCTAGATAAGCCATTAATTTAGGCGATTTTATACCATATCTAATGACAAGATTTTCAGTTTTTGAAAACTTTATGACATGATCAAAAACATGCCAAGAGGAAGTACAAAAATTGCAATTCCTTGTCGCATCCTGTCCAAGAAATTAGGATGTGCTTCATTATGTTTATTTACTCTGTTGCTTTATCTTATATTCGTATCCTTCGCCTTCGTATCTTATATTCGTATGCGTATATTTAAATCATGAAAACTCAAAATTCTTTGAAAAACTAATACGTATGGACACGATATAGAGGTTAATTTGGTTTATAATGAAGTATTGGTAGGTAAGCGTAAGTAATGGTATACAGTTGACAAAAAAAGTATTAGAACAGATTGTAATTTGTAGTTTTCATGGTAATAAAATGGGATAAATGGTATAAACAATTTATATTACATAACAATTTTACACTTCTTTGAGCAATCTGTAAACAAAAATTATTTAAAATAAATAATTAATATAAAAATAATGAAATTTGCATTGCAAAAAAAGTATTAGAAAAAAGTCTTGAACGTCCGATTAATTTTAACATACTTGTAGTAAGCTGCACATAATTCAAATGTCAAATTAATATTTTGTATGCAGTCCTTTAGCTGAAATTACTGCATCCAAACGTCTAGGCACAGATTCCACTAAATCTTTACAGACGTGAGTCCATTGATTTCCATGCATCCTTCAAAGCTTACTTCAGACTTGATTTACTTGTTATATGGCATTTCCTTATTTTTTCATCCAGGAAATGCCATCATTGCTCTTTTGGATTAAGGTCTGGTGACTGTGGTGGAGTTACTAGCTTTCGAGGAGCATGGTACAAAAGCCACTCTTTAGATTTATTGGTAGTATGTTTGGAATCTTGGCCTTGTTGAAAGATGAATGTCTTCTCTAACCCTAATTTACTTGCACTGTCTTTCAGATTATGGTGTAACACATCAATATATTATCGAACTGTCATCTTCCCATCAATAAACTGGAGATTTCCTACTCCATCGTAGCTCACACAGCCCCAAACCATGATGTTCCCTCCTCCGTGTTTAACTCTCTTTAGTACGTTTTGAGGTTCTAAAGCAGCTCTTCTTCCCCCCCCCCCCCCCCCAAATTGTAAGAATATGCTTAGGCTTAAACATTTTAAACATACTTTATTTGGAAAAAATTAAACTTTTCCAAAATTCTAATGTTTTGTCTTTATAATTTTTGGCAAACTCTATGCGTTATTTCATGATGATTTCAGAAATAAACGACTTTTTCCTCTGTCGTATTCCTTTTATTCCAGCATTATGCAGAACAATTCATGCAGTATGAGGTGTAATAACCTTTTCTGAAATGGATTTAATGTCTGCGGCTAAATTCTTTGCAGTTCCTGTTGGATTTTTCAGATCATCTTTAACCACTTGCCTTTTTTCTCCCACGGTCAGCTTGATGGTCACCCTGATCTTGGTTTGTTAACAACAACTCCTGTTTAATTTTTCTTTTTCAGACTATTATGTATTGTGCACAAAGATACATTCAATTGATTTGAAATTTCACCAAATGTTTTACCATTAGGATGCAAATGAACGACTTCTTCTCTCTTTGCAAGTGGAATTGTATTTGTTCTTGGTGCCATGACACGACACTTATGTGTAACAGATTAGAATGAACTGTCAGCAAATAAAACAAACGCATTTTTATCAATCAGTGTCAAAATAGCCTTGAACGCTTAATGACGTCGACATTTGAAATATTTTGCATTATTTCGCTGTTGTTCTAATACTTTTTTGCAATGCAAATTTCATTTTTATTATTTAAAATTTTTTTTATTTATTCTAAATATTTTTTGTTACCTGATTACATATGTTGTGTAGAGGTGTTGCTTGATAATAATTATTTATGCCATTTATTTTATTATATTATCCATAAAACTTCAAATTTTAATCTATTCTAATACTTTTTTTCAACTGTATTAAACACACGTATACAAAATTGCGATTCAACTAAAATTCTAGAAAGCATTCTTATAAGAACGAAACACTTTGAATCTTGCAAGTTAGTTTCCGAGAAAAGATGTTTATAGATGTACTTATCTTTATGTATTAAAGAACTGAAAATATCTCTGAATATCTCTATTTCAAAACTTGTTGATACTTTTCTAAAAAAATATATACTCATACATGTGTTTCTTTATTATTCTGATCCCTTATTAACTTTAATATTTTCACTTCAGTTAGAGTCAATTTAGCACTAATTAATGTATTTTTTCCCTTTTTTTCAAGAAATAAAATTTTTAAAATAAAATTATAAAGTATAGAAAAAAAATTTTAACTTTTATTCAAAAGATACTAGCTTTTTTTATTTATTGAAATTTCTGGTACTACAAAAGATTTCTTCTCATCTGGACTGATAGAGATCTCGGTTTCTGGTTCAGAAAGCTTCAAGTTCAAAACCGGATTACCATAAGGAACTGCCATGTTAGTAGGTTTAATCTGTAGGGGCTAAATTTTCACCCTCTGGTATTGTACGGAAGCTTTCCAGCAAAGATCAAAATGTAGTAAATATATAGTTTTAATAGATAATTAATTAAAGTTAACAAAGAAATTCACGGAAAAGGATTTCATGCAAATACACTGACTAACAATAAGTATTTGGACACCTATGCAAACAACGATATCTGCTGTCCTAAGGTACGTCACGGTCTCCACCTATATATATCATGTAGGAAACAGCATCAGCTTTAGTCGCATGCAAGATGCCTCGCAGTTCGGTGCTCTCTGATTTCGAGAAAGATATAATTATCGGGTATCACAAATGTGACCAATCCTTAAGGGACATATATAGCGATCTGAAGTACCCAAAATCGACAGTGGCCTATGTTAAGAAGTGGAAGTTGAACGGTGATTGTCGGCAGACCAACGAAACTATGAGATAGAGAGCGACGAGTGCTTTCCAGAGAAATTCGGAAGAACCGCACCCAACCGATGGTCCTCATCCGCGAGGAGTTTCGACAGGCATCCGGGAGTATTTTTGCGATGAATACCATCCGTAAGGAAGCACATCTGCTTGGTTTTCAAGGTCGTGCTGCTGCCCATAAGCCTTTGATCACAAAGTCCTACCGCGCTGCTCGGTTAATGTGGTGCAAAGCACATCGAAATTGAACTGTAGATCAGTGGAAACGGGGTCTTTGGATTGACGAATCAAGGTTCACCTTTTACCGTTCGCATGGCTTCTACCTGGAGAACGTCTCCTGCTAGAATGCATTGGGCCAACAGTCAAGTTCGGCGAAATTATGGTCTGGGGGTGTTTCTCCTGGTATGGGCTGGGACCCTTGGTCCCCATTCATGGTAAGCTCAACTCCGATGCCTACTGCACTTTTTTGGATGACAATGGGCTTCCTACGTTGTAGAAGTTTTATGGGTTGGATATCTGTTACTTTCAGGACGACAATGCCAGTTGTCGTGTTTCGTCGTTAACCAAGGCTTGGTATGGTGCCAATGGAGTTAATCGAATGGACTGGCCTGCCCAGAGTTCAGACCTGAACTCTATCGAGAACCTCTGGGACGAGTTGCATCGCCGAATTCAGGAGTGCACTACCCGTGCAAAATCGGTGAAGGAACTTCTATGTCTTCTCCAAGTCGAGTGGAAGAAAATGCCACTAACTGTCATACAAAGACTTGTGGAAAGTATGTCCCGGAGGATCCACGCTGTAATTACCTCACGTGGAGGCACTACCAACTACTGATTTTGAAAAAAGTTAGTTTTTCTTTTCGATCACAAGTGTCCAAATACTTATTGGTAGTCGGTGTATAAGTCAAGTGTTTAAATTTATCTCGTGTATGGATTCATACTGTAGTATGAAAAACTTAAATTTGCCTGTTTTATAAGAAACTTTACTCTTTAAAGAATACTCTTTATCTCTAGTACTCTAGAAAAGTAGTCTTTAAAAAGTCTAAATTACAAAAAATTCAATATACAGAGAAGAATAATTTTTACACAAAGAAAGAAAAATCCATAGTAACTAGCTTTTTAGCGGTTTAATTGCTCATGAACCATACGTGATTATACTGCTGAAAATAGTAGGTAAAGTCACAACATATTAAAAAAACATTTGAATATAAGAGCGATGATATCAACTTAAAATGCATAAAACATAATGTTGCAAAGAATAATGCTCAATATCGTAAAGTGTTAATACATGAAAATAAAGCCTGATGCAAAAAAAATGAGAAAAACGAAGCAAAGTAAAACGTAAACAGAAGGTAAAAAGTGCTAAATGCAAGCAGAAAAAATGAGTGACTTTTAAAAAATCAAAAATATTTGGATGAAGCTTTTTATTCTTGAAAGTACTATAAATTTATTGATGACGTATGAAAACATTAAACACTTTAAGGGTTCAAAACAAGGCACTCAATAAAAATGCACTTGATGTTACACCAGAACATTTTTAGTAAACATCGAAGTATCCATGTTACTATGCGCAATTATGAATACATCGAAGTCTCTATAGTAGTGTAATAAGGGATACAGCGTACAATTTAAATCGATTCATCAAACAAATAAAAAAGAAATATTCTATAGAAACAGCATTGCTGACGAAAAGGATTATCTACCTTAAAAAGAAAATGGCAAACAAACGTTCTTTAACTACACTCATATTCATAAATTAAGGATAATGCAAGTTCAGAAAAAGAAATAGTTAGAATCAAAACAATGTGACTTATTTGTATATCCTATTTATTAAACAAAATGTAAAGAGCAAACAAGATGCCATCTGTTCGATATCATTAATAAAAATTGCAACTTTCTGCCATTTGGAGCAAAAAAAAAATACCTATTTACAAAATACAATATTACATTATTTTTATGATGGTTAATACATAGTATGTCACCCTGCAAAGCCAAGGTATAATGAGTATCAAATTATTGATCTGATCTTAGGGAATATTATATCACCATAAAGTAATGCTCTGCGAAATTCCGCTAGATATATAGGAGGTGGTTCATGGGCTTCAACTCATCGGCCAAGTATGTCCCATACATGTCCGGTGAGAATTCTGGATAGTCCATACAGGTGATAGCCTCTGATCGAAGGTACTCTTTTACGATGTTTGCATGCTGAATTCGGGCGTTGTCATTCTTAAATACGATTTCTGCTCCCAGGGCACCGCGAAACGGAACATACATGTTGTTCCAGAATAACGTCCCGATAGATTTGGACTATCATGGATCCAGTTTGAATAAGCAGGTCAATTCTGAAACTCAGTATAATTCCTACCCAAACGAGCAATTCTGCACCATCGTAATCGGGTCGTTCAATGATGTTCTCTTATGATAACAGCTATCTGCTGTTCTCCATAGTCCGGCGAGATTCAGACTGAAAGCTAAACCTGGACTCGTGGGAAAACATCACTCAGGCCCACTATTGCTGTGTCCACAATGCATGCTCTCTACTACTGTCTAACCGCAGGCTACAGGGAGTTGCAGTAAGTGAAACCCATCTCACATGAGCATATTAACTAATCTGCTCCTAAGCGCCTATACACTAACTTGAGATTTCCCTACCAGTGGCTGAAGAGAGATGACTAGACAGGTATGATGCTGGACTACTTCAATTTCTTTTGGAAGTAACTTTAAATACCAGTTCTCATTATGCGTTGTAACTCGGGAATGATAAGCGCTGTAATGTCTACTCACATTATCATAATCTTTTAATAATTGTCAAAGCCTGGAGATGACAGTCAGGGCTATTCCAAGTTCCTAGGATGCTTAAAGCAGGGGATGTCCATGGCCATTTTAAGGATATATGTATTTAGAATTCTATTTCCTAGAGGCTCTGAATTTTCCTTAATTTATGGACATGAGTATAGTTGAATGCTTATTCTTTTGATGTAAATAAGATTTTTTATTTAACAATTCCGATGCTGTTTGCTTAAAATTACATTACTTATGTGTTTGCATGCCCGTGTACGTAACTGGAAATGTTTAACTTAATTTTACTAATAATTTAATGGAAATCAAAGTTGATATATAAAAAAAACATCTCAATAGTATGAATTGCTTTGAAACCAACAGATCTAAAAATTGTAATTCATTTTTATTCGTTATGATTAAAGAAAAATAAGACTGTTTTTTTATAATTCAGGATTATTAATATTTTCAGAATATAAGAAATTTTTTCCAAAAGGAGAACACATAATAATTTTTTCGGTTTTTTAAAAGTCATACATTTCATAGCTCTTAATCATTTCTTGAAGTTGCACATCACTTCCTATACTGCAAAAGTATATGTCAATTTAATCCAAAAAATTATTGCTAATTTTCTGATTATCAAAAAATCAAAGTCATATAAACGTTAAAAGATGCATAAATAGGTGATCTAATATTCATAAAATATAATAAAAATATTCATTGTGTTTGTTAAGAAGTTGTAAAATATGCAACCAATAGGTGGCGCGCACGTAGTGTGTTGCCCACCGAAAGCAAGCATAGCTCAGTAGTGTACGAGTGGCCGTGAATAAAAGTGTGAACTATTGGAAGATGAGAGTATCATTCTTTCCTTTGAGTATTAATCCAAAATCCGAGCCAGTTACTCTTGTGATAAAGTCCAGTGTTGATTAAAATTGTTAAAAGCTCAAATTATTTATTTGACATTGTTGTTACATTTGATATTTTCATATTTGATATGATGTAATTTAAACACGAAATGTATTCCAGCTTAACAAAAGGCAAAAATGGTTTTAAAATAGCTTTATTTTTTCATATAATTAATTAACATCATTTGATTCAAAATCTAATTAACTATCGCAGAGAGAGAAACATGCAAAATAAGCTTTTAATTTTTGTTTAAATTCTAAGAGGCACTTTCAGCCGAAAAATTCAACGTTAAATATTATTTTATAATTTGTTACAGATGAAAAGAAACTGGAACAAATAAAAGAAAGGAAAAATATTCATAGAAGCCACTACTTAAAATAGTAGGGAGTTGTAATCGTGTCCTTTAAGCTCTGAGTTCGAACCTTCCAGCCGAAGATTCCTCTTGTGAGGTGGTGATTGGCTCACGTCAAAATCTGTTGAGGTCACAAAGTCCCCAGTTTCGAAAGTAATACCACTGTAGGTACTGTTTTAGCGGTTATCGTTATCTGATCCAGGTCTAAAATTACGATCTGTGGATGAGTGAGTGAAATTTACGACTGAAGTCGATCCTGTAAAAAGGGTTGTGACACGTGAGTGGCTCGTGTTTTAATTGCCGCTACTATAAAAAAAAAGAGATACACCCTATTGGCTTTAATCGCTGTCTTCGTAACACAGGGCTAACTCAGTCCAAAGTTCCATAAAAAACTGCTACTACTTCTTAAAAGCAGTTACTAACTATTATCCTTCTTGCAAAGAAAATAGATTGAAACAATTTAAGGATGTTGAGATGAGTAGAACTAAAGATATATCAGGAAAAATTTATGCTTCTAATTAATCCATGATATTTTAGTGTTTCAAGTTTGAGAACTGTGCAGGAAATGTATTTCTTACATTTTTTTTAAATGATACAATTGAAAATAGTTATTGAAATATTCATGATTCTGTAAATTGTAAAGCTAGAAAAATTATATTTATTTCTTGAAGAGTAAGCAAATAAGTTTCATACAGTTTTTCTCTTTGAAAAAAAAAATATAAAGATAATCACATTTTATTCAAATGGTAATTACGCTTTTAAAAATTTATCAAAAATACAACTGGATAATGATTTCAAGTTTTGAAATATCAGATGCATTTTGAGCACAGATCTAACATTTTGAAAAAGGAAGAAAATCCATATCTAAAATTTCGGTTATTAAATTACCCCTATTTCAAAATTTCAATTAATTAGAATTTTTGAACATATAAACTGTACATAGAGTAAGTGTTGAAGTAATGTTACGTAGAAGTATGATAAGTAAATAATTAATTAGATGAATATTCTTTAAAGATTTATTTCTTTTATAGGTTATTACTGTATTTTTACACATGAACCTTTATTCAACTCATGGAAGGACAATGAGAAAAACAGAAAAGATGTACAGCAGTCACGGCCATAAATTCTCCAAACTTAAAGGTAGATACAGCAACAGTGATGAAGGACACACTTGTGGAAATACACACACACACACACACACACACATACATATATATATATATATATATATATATATAATGTAGCAATTATTATATTGTGCATGAATAAATTATTTGTAGTAACGCTTCTATGCTCAATCAAAGAGTTTTAAAATTCCATTGTTTGATTCTTCTAAATCATGACTTTATGTTTATTCATATTAATAAAAAAAATTGTTTTAAATGCCTTTTTTTATTATTTTTAGAAGTATATTGAAAAAATATTCAATAACGGAAAAAATGGCAAGGTACATGAAAATAAGTTTTTCAAATAAATCTCATTAAAAATTGTTTCACTTATTCATTATTGTACATCCATAAAAATGCAGCTGAAATACAAGATAAATAAAAAAAATTGAACCTCAAATTATTTTATTTTATTCTTCAACTTCATTTTCTTATGTTTTTTTTATTTTATTCTTTCACTCAGATAATCTTGGAATCAAAAATGGTTCTGATTCTTATTCAAAATTTTCACTAACTGTAACTTTTTTATTTTCTTTCATAAAAAAATTTTTAGTCAAGAAAATGTTCTATTGATCTAAGCAAGTTGTAATTAGAGAATTCCTTGTTTAGACTCTAAAATGGAAAAGAAATAACTTCTTTTCATCAAAGCAGAGACATTTACATCATCTGTCATTAAGCAATATAAAGCGAAAGGAAGTTTATCCAATAATTAATTTATTCAGTAGCATTTGAGCAGTTCTTTCAAACCATTCACCTTGTGACAATACATAATGTAGTTCGAAATAAGTTTTCAGTTAGTAACAGGTATATCAGAATGTACTAAGTAATTAAATTTTACATAGATCTTATGAAATAGGGCAGTTTCAGAAACGTATGCTATAGTGAAGAGAAAAAAAATTAGACATCTGATGAAACAGGGACCATGATTTTAGAAATGCCGGTCATCTTCTGGGAACATTTTCAAACATAATCTATAGATTCTATAATCTAGATTTTTGGTAGCATAAATAGGATCAAATAGCATAACTCCAATATGCTTTTCCAAACATTGATGCAGAAGATCTGTTGTGAATGTGTTGCTTTCTTGATTTCAAGTTTTTTCTCAATGTCCATTAATCAACGTTAAGCAGGATGATGATTCCATCTTTTAAATATCTACATTCAGTGAAGGTAAAGGTGTTGGAAAATTAGGCTATTGTTTCCTTCTCTCAAAATATACAAAGTTTGCTTCCATATTTTTTATATCATTATCGTTTTATTTGCAAATCCTGATCTTCTTGTAAATCATCAAACAGTTGTGCTAAATCAGTCTTCAAGTCAATAGTAACACTAATAATTTAATTATAGCTCATAATTAACCATAATTTTCATATTCCATCAGTAACACGGCAACACTTTTTTTTGATGCATTCTGTTTCTTTCATTGCTAAGCATCATCCCTTGATTGGTTTCATTTCATTAATGAAACGGATATTTCATTGAAATCACTGAAGATTTTTAAAGGTAAAGAAAGTAATACTGTGGGACCTACACATATATAAAAACACTGACTCATATTAGTTTTACACCTTTTGGGTAAGAAACACTAAATACAAGATCTCGTTCAACCGTTTCGTTAAAGCTTGAAGTTATACTGGCCATCATTCTCGATTCATCATCATTAAATTACTTAGATGAGAATTTGATTGCCTACATCTAAGTCTATTTTTTTTTTAATTCTTGAAATTTTTCAAAATATTGTTAGCATTATCTTTCAAAAGTAACTTTACTAGTATAATAGAATAACGAAACTTCCAGTTTGTTATTAGCATAATAACCATGAAAGCATCTTATTCATTGGATGAAATACTTTACCTGTAAAATATCGAATATATGATGTACAAAAGTCCTAATTCGGATTATTTAAAAGGATGGCTAATAAACTGCATGAAAATTGTTTCAAATGCTTTATTTTAACCTATGTGCTTTCTATAAATGTAAAATTCATTGTTACTTTGACATTCAGATCTGGTCCTATCCCAAAAGATAAAATTTCATCCTCGAACATATACAGCTATTATTAATATCCTGTCATGAGAAAGTCATTAAATAATCTTATTAAAGTTACTATGAGTATCCCAGTTCTCTTTTAACTATAC
>JAPMOQ010035020.1:28538-47462 GCA_026543055.1 Argiope trifasciata | reverse complement strand
TTGTAATTTATAAAACAAAAATAATATTGGAACTAGTGCAAAGAATTGAGTCCTTAGTCTTAAAATGAGAATATTTTGAATTTCAAGATGGTGTAAAAACAACTTTACTGAAGTATTATTATTGGAAGATAAAGAGGAGAAACTCAGAAACATACATTTCATTGACTGAAAATGCAACTAATGAAAACAAACAGTGATTTTTCCTTCTTCTTCTTTTAAATAGAACATGTCCTAAATTTTACCAAAATCAGATGAAAACTGTACATTTGCACAGAAGAAAAACATTACATTTTATTTTATCGTTTTTAGCACAACCTTCAATATGTTTATAACCTAAATAAGCTTAAAAAATTATTTTAACCTTATCATTAAAAAACATGACCAAAGTAATTCTTCAATTTTAAAACATTCATCTCATTTAAACACATTATTTACTTCTACCGTTAGGAGACTCCTTTTACTTCTTATTATTTCAGTACTCTAAGATTAATAGACTCACAATGCTAAAACATGAAATTCCATCTAGTAAATTTAATTGTGTAAATTCCATTCTAAAAAAAATCCTGGTATTTTATTTTTAAAATCAAGGCAGTAGATATATAAATTATTTGGATTTACAAAATGGTATGTGTTTTAATACATTATTTCAGTATGTTCAGTACATTGTATTTTAATATATTTTTGTATAAAATATATTAAGAAATATATATCTGTAATACAATGAATTTCTAAAACTGATTTGTCTTTATTGTGATATATAAACTTAAATTACTTTAACGTAGATATTTTGGATGAATCCGATCTGGAGATATAAAAAATTATAAACTGTAAACTCAATTTTTTAAAAGCAACGAAATTATTGCGAAGTTTTTCACATAAAAAGTAAAACACTATTAATGGAAATTAATGGCATTAATTTTGATAATTTTGAATTCGATTTCAAATGAAACTATTTATGTATGTTGTGATAAGAATGGCAACTAGTTAAAAAAATCACGTTATACTCACAATAAATCATCTTCTTAATAAAGAAACTGTTTTTTTCAAGCCATAACCAGTTTCACTCATCTGTCTGTTAAAAAACAGCATATAACTCAGTTATTTTAACAAAAATATTACCGAAGAAATTTTATTTTTATATGATCAAAGAGATTAAATTGATTTATTTTTACTATGATATAGATAAATATAAATGATAACATAGATATTTTGACGAAACCGATGTGGAGATTTAAAAAGGCATTATAGTATGCAATGTCTTGAAATATGTAATTTTGCATTTTTTAATTAATTTTAATTATTTTTTACAATTATTTAATAGAAATTAACTAAAATAAAAAAATTCTTTGTTTTCCTAAGTAGGAATTGAATTTTAAAAACTTTTATACCACTTGTTTAACTAACAGATGCAACAAAAAACATAAAATATCTATCAAGTTGTTTATTTTGAAGGATTACATATTCTTTCATTACAGGAAAGCCCAACTTATATCATCAACTGTTTTGGACGATACAAAGTAGGCATTAATAAATTCCTGCTACCGATCAAGCTCTCCCTTTTCTGTTGGTTTGCAGGTACCATTTTGATTCGTATTTTATTCCGTTCTACAGATGTTGATATTGATGTAAAAATATTATTTGTACTTTATTGAGTTCTCAATTGAGTACTTATCAGAGAAGGATAATTCATCTAATAATTTTTTGCAGATGAATCCCATTTTACTGAGAGAATTATAATGCTGAATTATAATTGAAAAAGAAAATCCAAAATGAAAATAATACATGGATTTAAACCTAAAGATGTAAAGCAAAAATAGAAGAAAAAGGGGCTAGATAATTCATATCTAGATAATTAATCAGAAATATTTGATTCCTCGTATGCAAATAAAACTTCTAAACAGTTCAATTGATGATATAATGATAGTAGATTTCAAATAATTATAATAATAAAAATTAATTTTTTTCAGGACTTATAAAGTGAAATCTTGCATAAACATTTAAGCGACTGATTAATATTTCAATATATTATAAATCAATAATTATAAACTTACAGTTCAATTTGATTTGCCTATAAGTCAACAAGTTTTTTAATTACGTTTCCAAATTAATAAGAACAAGTCCAGGCGCAGAAAAAAATGCAACACTTGAAATTTTATTTTCTGTTAAAGAATTTCAGGTAATCCTTTATCCTTTCGAGGAATATATATTTTTCCAAATGCATTAATTATGGAATAAGGGAAGAAAATATGATAACTGTTTTCCCAAGAATTAGTTTTAAGAATTTCCAGGAATATATTTTAGTTTTCCTTTTATTATGCATTCAAGCATATATGCAAATTGGTTGAAATTAATATATTCATCATTAAAATTTTCTGAAAAGCCATTTTGATAAGTATGTAAAAGTAAGTATTTTCTTCCCGAATTAAATCATCCAGTATATTTAATAATTTATTTCAAAATCTAAAATCTTCATCGAATGTTGAATATTTCTTTTTCTTTTTTGTACATCTGATATATTGTAGAAATACTTTTTCTCAAAAAACTTTTTTATGTAGTATTTCTGACAGTACTTAATTCATGTTTTGTAATCTTTCAGTCTTAAAATCACCTGTTTTCTCGATCGTTTAAACCATCATAATAGGAATAAATGGATTCTTTTTTATAAAAATAATTTAGATTATAAGCACTAGATATATCTTTCTGAGTTCGAATACATCGCCCATCCTCTTTTTTATAATTATTTATTTATCTTTTGCTGAGAAAATATACATTTTCATTAGGCAGTTAGAATAAGCATGCTTAGTCTATGGAAAATTAGTTTATACGCTCTGGTATATTTTTATAATATGATTTACATTCTCAGAGATTTGCAGATTCCATGTTCAAGGATATTTTAAGTTAAAATCAGTTAATTTGGCATTATATTATTGAAGAAATTCGTCAGCATTCAAATGGGTTTAAACCATTCAGATTCATTGTCAGTTAATTTCTGATATTACTTCGAATTTTACTATTCAACCAATTCAAATTTACTTGTAGCTGTAACTGTAGAAAAGTTTATTATTTATCATATTTATTTCCTATTGCCAAAGTTCTCTCAATGCTAAAAATTAAAGAAAAATTGATAAAAATGGTTTTGCCAACATCACAAGAATTGCTTAAGTCCTTTTCAATTTTAATTTATTTTGTATCATCTGAATACGAATGAAATATGAATCCTTGTAAAAAATAGATTTTACTAATAATTTACAAAACAAAAATTTATAAGTTAAAAACCAAAACTAATTTGAAAAATGAATCTTTTTAAGGCTAAAAAGAATTATAATGGAAAAATTCTTCTAGCTAAGAAGAGTATCAAATTATAAATTAGTTAATATATAATCTAGTTCGTGATTTAAGAAATAAGCTGCATTTTTATCTAACTTTATATATCCGGGCGAAACTGAAATATAAAAATAAGTTTAAAAAGCATTTTTATCTTTATGCAAAAGAACACTTGTAAAGCAAAACAAGTTTAAAATCCTTTTTAATTAATAGATTATTTATTCACTTTTCTCATAATTGAAGATATGGAAAAGTTATTGCACAGAATTTGAACAAATATCACATTATGGTTTCTAAATAATTATCAAAAACAAAACAACTGTGGAATTTATTTAATGAACAGATTACATATTCTGTTGCTCAACGATTTTGAAACATATTGAAAAATTACTACTCCAGACTTAAACTAAACACACGCGTTGGATTTTTGCATTGTGATGAGGAATATTAATCGTGAAAACAAATTAACGCTAAGATAAATTAGCAAAACCCTTTTTAATGAAAATAATACTTATTCTATAGTTCAGGAACAACAGAACATCTGTGAAAAACTATTATTTCAAATTTAAACAGGAACGCTTTATATTTTTGTTTATGAGATTTTCATCCGAATAATTTAACAAAATTTAGCCTATGTGAAAATGACTTATAAAGACCTGAAATAGATTTACAACATTCGTAAATGTAAAAATGAATATTACTTTTCAAAGAATTAACTTAGAATTAACTAATTATTCAAACAATTTAATAAAGAAAACGGCTCAAAATCAAGAATGTTTGATTAAAAAAATTCAATGTTTCCACTAAAAATTGAATTTGAATGTAATATCATCTATCACAATATAGTCTATTCTTATGTCCTGTTTCATTTTGGAAATATGTTACACCTTCTGTCAATTAAAAAAAAATATTTATTTAGTATATTAACATTTCTTTTCTTACAACTCGAACTTTTTTTTAACATTTTGTCCCTTTTTAAAAAATTTATGTCTGTATTTAAGACAGTTCTGTTAATGATTTTTTATATTATAATTTTGAACAACTGTAAAATATTTTTCAGATATCTAAAGAGTTTTATTAATCGCCTTGTGTTACAGGCAGAATAACAATATTTCATGCGCCATGAGAAACAAGCCAGCAGTAAACTCTCAATAAAACAAATATATTTTGAGTTCTATGGAGATTTCTATATTTCATAACACTATCTACAAATTTATGGCAGTTTAATAAGTAACCAAAACAGTGTTTTTGTTTTATAATTTCAGAAAAGTAATTGCCTTATACATTTCTGATATTTTTATTTATTTACAGGAGCTCAAACCGTGACAGTTTTCATCCCTCTTTACCTGAAGAACCAAGGCCTAACAATAACGGACTTATCTTTGATGTTCACCCTCAGTGTAGTCTTTCAGTTCGTTGCAGGCTTGATTTCTGGAGTGTTTTCCGACAAAATTGGTCGAGTGAAGCCTTTTCTTTTCATACATGGATCCATTTTCTTAGTAACATTAATAAGTTTCATTTTTATGCCTAAGCTAGATGATTGTGCTGTCAAAAAGATCACTTTCGATTGCTTTGATGATGAAATCCAAGCGAAATATCCTTGTCAGATGCTTACAGATAACTTCCATACAGATTCATGCTCAATAGTTTATAGCGAAAATGAAACACATTATGATGAAAATCAAAATTGTCCATTTGTTTCTTTATTACTAAGAGGAGGTAACATACTTGAAAACGGCCATTTTAATGAAACTTCAGGTTTTTGCCTTTATCGACTTAGTTTCAAAAATTATCCAGTTCAAGACATTCCTCCATGTGATAGTCAAAACTGCAAAACATTTCAAATGATTTGTTCTAGCCAGGACTTTTTGAAATGTCAAAAAAGTAGAACGCTTTGGATAATTATTTATGGAATCTTAATCATCATATACAACACATTTGGAACAAATGTGTATAGATTCTTTGATGTGATTACGATGGATCTAACCAATCAGTACAATTCTGACTACGGCAAACATAGACTTTGGTCTATTTTAGGCATACTATTTGGTCCTCCGATAGCTGGATTCCTTCTGCACGTATCTGCTGGCGAAAGATACACTCCTGCGTTTGTCTGCTCAATCATATTTACTGTCTGCTCTCTGATTCCAGTCTGGAATGTCAATCCAAAATTCCACAAACCTGCTCCAGGTGTGTGGAAAAAGACATTTGAATTTGTAATAAACACGGAAATACTTTTATTTCTGCTGCTTCTTTTTACAATGGGGATTTCGTTTGGATTTCTGACGATTTATGGAAGATGGTACCTGCAAGATCTTGGAGCTTCAGATTTCCTCATCGGTGCTACTTCTGGAGTATCTGCTCTATGTGGACTTCCTTTACTTTACACTTCTAAATGGATTTTGACTAAAACCGGTTTGCGCAACTTCTTAGTTCTCTGTTTACTCACTTATACTTTTTATTGTTTAGCTCTCTCATTGATACGAGAACCTTTGCTTGCGATTGCAATTGAAGTGGTAAATGTGTTTTCTTATTACTTGTTTTGGGTCGCGGCAATTGAATACTGTGATAAAGTTGCTCCAGTTGAGCTTCAAGCAACAATGAAAGTATTGGCCGGAAGCCTTCATTTTAATACTGGTTAGTAGTAATTTCTTATTTCAAACTTTATTACATTTGTTTCCTTTCTTTAATTTGGAAGAATCTTGCTGAAATTACATTTGAAATTAAGTTACTTATGATATAAGTAAACACGCATATTTAATGTGAGATTCAACAAAATGCACTTTGAAAATCTTATATGACTTATTTGATATCTACGAGTAAGTTTTGAAATCAAATTAAAAATGTAAATGTAAACCATCATGGAGTTGAATTTATACTAATAATCCACTTTTACCATAATCCAACAATTAATCTCTAACTTTTTAGAAATATATGTATTATTTTAGTTGAAAAAAATCCGTTAAATTACAGGACAAATTTTATCTTATGTTTGAATAAAAAAATATATATCTTAAGAAATTACGCAATCAACTTAAATAGTTTAGTCTTATCAATCATAATTACTAAATGATTCATAGCATTGTAATATTTTGAATAAAAAATTCATTGGACTACGACAAAAACATCATTATATAATAGAATTTTTGAAACATTAGATTTATTATTTTTTGGCACAGGACTTTAAGAAATTTTGTATTTTCATCTGAATTCTTTTTGTCATTTTTTAATAAATAATGTTTAATAATGATATCGCTTTATATAATTTATGAAAGACCTGTATTAAAAATTTATGTTTAAAAGAAAATATCATGCATTGTAAATGAAAATAAAATAACGCAACGTCAATTCAATTAACATTCATGTATCATTATTTTAAATTATTATTTATGAATACTAACGAAAGAAAGAAATCAGAATCAATATAATGCAAATTAGTTAGGATTTAAGATTCAGATTTTGTTGATCCCAAATTTATGGGTGGGGGATATGTTTTTTTATTCTTTATCAAAATTTTCGTCGAATGGTTGAATAATTATAGTAGTAATAACACACAATATAAAAATAAGAAAAAAAATTAAGGAAATTCCAATTTCCAAATCTGAAACAACGTGATGTTTCGATACGTTTGTCTCTATTTTTTAAATTTATTTTTAATCATGTATCATTTTTTTTAATGTGCTCACAAAAATTACTAAGAGAAATTGACCCAGAGAAATCGTATCACGGCTCGAACTTTTGTGTGAGACGACTTCTCTAGATGTCTGCTGGCCTTTACTGTGACTGTTTCAGGTCTCAGTACTTACACTATCTGCCCGAACGACGTTCTAAGACAATTAGCATCATTTGTCTGCTTGGGAATATTGGTACCCATCTAATTGGGGATGGGTACTAATATCCCCATCCATAATTTCTACATTCCAAATACTGCTGCTTATAAACTTATATAAATCCTCGTATATTTATTTTTTACAGCTAAACTAGGAGCAACTGCCATTGGTGGGTACGTCATGAATGCCTTTGGTGGTCGTGTAGCGTATAGAGTAACCGGAGGCCTTTGTTTAGGATATGCAATGATTTACGGAACTTATCTAATCATTGACCGACTACGTAAAAAGAAATTGGGAGTTTAGCTGAATTATGGTAAGAATGTTCAAAAACTGCGTTTGAAATTTGTTTCGAGACACTGATTGAATTTCACATCATTTTTCCCATATTTTTCTAACGCGGATTCTAAAACTACATTCCTTTGTGCTTTTCATAAGTCATTATTTTCTAACATCCATTTGCTATGTTAAGACTATTGTTGCTGTTACTTATGACACTTTACAAGCCCGCTGACAGAAAGCTGCCAGCGACTTAAGCCTAATTAGCGTCCCTTGTTTTTTCAGTAGTGCCAATTAGGGCCAAGAGTACGACTTGACTACTTCATGCTTCACATTTGCTTGCACAATCCCTTTTTACAGAGGGTCACATTCACACTACTCACAGATAGAACACATAATAACAACCATTTTCGAACTAGTACTGGAACCTGGGACGCTCAGATCAAGGGGAAGACACGCTAGTCCTATGCCAAGACGCCGGCGCTATGTTAAGACTATTACTGATATTTGCAAATAGAAAAGGAGATTGGAAATATAGAAAAAGAAAGAAATTACTTGCAATATTATAGGGTTGTAAAACATTGAAAAGGCTGAGAAGATGAAACAATAAACTTTATATTGGAACATTTATTATTAAAACAAATACTGAGTTACTATATTGCTCAATGCTATTCAAGTGGTCATAGTTAAGATACATGCTTTTTCTCTAAGTGACATCTCTATATTTTCATGCTGAGTCAATAATGGCAAAAGACAATGTAGTCATTCTGTTTTGAAGTATCCTGATGAAAATGTTCTAGTAAAAATATTGCGACCAAATTTTTGAAAATGACCACAGAGACGGTAAGAACTGCATTATATAGTAGAGCTTAGTAAAAATAATTTCAATTTTCTACCAAACGAGCTGTATATAATAGCAAGAAATATCGGGCATGCTTCCTACATGTGTCAGTATAAATATGTTTACGTTATTATGTATGTTATTATATAATTTTTAAAACATTAATTATTAAAATTAGGTTATAACTGATTAAATCGGATGCTTTTTTTCAATTACCTCAAACCCTTAATATAACTTTTCTTTCCATCATCTTTGGTTTTTCTTGCATTATAAATAATAAGATTGTATTCCTTCAACATATGTTTTTGCAACAGCATTTGCCAACTGAGGTAGATATTTACAACTAAATAACTTTTCTTTATTATGTGTTGTAAGAATAATATAGATGAAATTATTTATCGTAAGAATATATAGCATTTGTCGGCTTCCTGGACTCGGAGTAGCTCTTCTTCCCTACTATCTGGGCATCTCCGGTTCGAGTCCTGGTTTCGGCATGGTTGCTTCGAATCTGTGTTCTGTCTGTGAAGTATGGGAAAGAGGCCCCTGTATCAAGATGCTGTGGTTGGGGTAGTCTGGTGACAAACTTTGGAAACAGGAGATTGAGGTTCGAAACCCAATTCCACCGAAGAGACCTCCACCGTCTTGTAAGGGGTCTGTTACCCATTAAATCCGTCAGGCCAAAGACATCCTCATGCTGTTTTGGTGTGATGGGGAGAAGAACATGTCAGCTGAGGTATCGTTTTTTTCATCTGACCGCTGTTCAAAATTACGAGTTCCATCTCCAAATAGCGCTAGTGTTACTTTAAAACGGCACTTTAATGAAACTAAACTAAAGCAAGGAGCTGCGCAAATCAATATGTGTGCCATCTCAGTGGATAAGTGAACGAAATACATGAATGAAGCCCCCCCCCTCCCGTAAAAGGGTTAATAGATAAGGCGTACTCTTGGCCTAGATGACGCTACTGAAAACAAGAGACGCTTTCTATGCTTAAAATCGAGGACTTCGTCAACGGGATTGTCTATAACAAGTGCCATAAGAAACAACAACATAAAAATGCTGATTGCAGCTGAATTATTTTAAAAAAAATTCTCTTGTGACAAAGAAAAAATGAAATATAGTAAAAACTTACGTCAAAGCTGGTAAATTACAAATATTTGATTAATTAGATTCCTATCAATACCTCTAATATCAAACGTTGCTAAAAAGAAACCTCCAAAAAAAGTTATGAGAATGACCAAATTCATGCTTTTTTTTAAGTAATTTTGCTTTGTAATAAAAACATATAAAACGAATTTTTTAGTGTGTATCTCCCATACGTGCTCATTTTAAAATTAAAAAAAAACTATTTCAAAATAAATATTTTTTTGATTTTTTTTGTACACAAATAACAAATTTCATTGTTTGTTTTTAAAGTATAAACGTTATGAGAAATGATTTTCAAAATAAAAAAATCACTTGATTTTTAATAGGCTACTTAACCTGTTTAAATTTTCCTTCTAGCTAATACTTTAACGAAGAAACAATTGCATTAAAAGAAAAATAAAAATTTAAATCATAAATTATTCATTTAACAAATTAATAGTTCTTAATTATATGCATATCCTTTATTCCATTTCTTTTTTAATTAAAAAGAGCAAATTCCTAAATTTGTAATTCTCTTAATTCAAAATAAATTTTTTCATATTAGATTTGATGATGGAAGTTATACAAAAATTTTACTATATTCCGAGTAAATAATTTTTTAAAAGAGGGTTTTTAACCTTTTACAATATAAATTATATGATTATTGTTAATTCTATTTTATGAAGATATAAAACTCGTTTTTGGTTTGGAAATCTTTCAGTTAAACATTCGGTAAACTAAGTTCCTATTTCAACTTATTATATATTAATTTATAGTTAAAAAAGAAGTAATAATTTCTCAAATTTATGCATCAAATTAACGTGTGAATTAACTATGAACTTCGAATCATGAGACATTTATCGTCATAAATACAGAAACAAGAAAAAATAGCAATTTATGTGGAACATAATAAATTCTTTTCTACAGAACTGTAATAAATTCTCTGTAACAAAATAATTTTATCTTTCAGTACATGACGAAATGCAGCTTTAAACTGCGTTCTCAAAAACAATCTTCCAAATGTTTCTCGGTCAGCGGTGGCCTGGTGGTAAGGTCTCGGCTTCGGAACTGGAGGGTTTCAGGTTCGAGACTCCATTCCACCGAAGAACCGTCATGTGAGGGGGTCTTTGGCACGTTAAATCTGTCAGGCCAATCGTCCTCCCGTTGGTGTGGCGTGGTGTGGAGCGGGGGGTACCAGTTCAGGTATCGTTCTCGTCATCTGACCACGGTTCAAAATGCCGAGATCCGTCCCAAAATAGCCCTAGTGTTGCTTTAAAATGGGACGTTAATATAACTAAACCAAACCAAATGAAATATTTCTCATTTTCGAAAATATAAACATTAAAATTCCAAGATTATGAAAGAAGTGTCACGATTTCACCCGGTATTTTTAAATAAACAATAATTCAAAAAAATGATAAATCTGTTGTTCATGATTTAAATATGTTTATGATTTTCAATTTCTTATGATTCTAACAATGTGTTTTCCTTTTTTTTTCTAGGTAAATATGAAACAGAAATTTCACGAAGTACATTATAAAAATATTTATACATTATAAAAATATTTATGCAGATATTTTAAATATGTGTTTTAATATGTAGATGATTCATATTAGACCTTCTGAAATTAGTTCAGAAAATTAAAAAAACATCTGTAATGTACTGTTAAATGTATGCATGTATTATATTTAATTTCCATTACATTGGGAAAGTGTTTCGCCAAATGTATCACAATTATGTTTCATTATCGAAGAGATCTTACGTATCTTATTCATAATAAGTAATTAGCTTTTGCTACTTCATAGTGCCGATTTCGTTTCTATAAATTTCAAAAGATAAATAAGAGGAATGTCCCAAAAAAAGTTTACAAAGGAAAAATGCTTTATTAATAACAGATCCAAGATCAAATGGTAATTAAGAGACATATGTGGCAGTCACTTCTCTACATAATCGCCAGAGCTGTTGAGGCATTTATCACTGTACCAGTTTGTTTAATCAGTCTTGGTAATAATCAGGTCTCTGGCTATTGAGACAGTTATGGGCACCTTTTTGTACATCATCGTCTGATATGAACCTTGCTTCGGATAAGTGTTTCTTCAATGCCGGGGAAAAAGAAAATGTGTGAGGGGGGGGGGTCTCCAGATCTCTTGCCAAAATGTTTCTTCCCGCTTCAAAAGGATGGCACCATTTCGCTAACTGTTTTCTTATTATTGTTTCTCCCCCTGTACACTACAACGATTTGTTTGGAAATTTCCGTTGGGTACACATTCTTGACTCATAGAAATCATATCATGGCTCGCATTTCTGTGTGAAACCAATTCTCTAAACGTCTTGTCATTACTGTCATTGTTTGAGGTCTTGGTATTAACACTATCTGCTCAAACGACTGGCCGTAAATAACTAGCGCCATCTGTCACCGTTCTGGATAACAATATTCCCATCCGCAATTTCTACTTTCCAAATATTGCTACTTGTAAAGGTTTCTTGGATTAGTCCTCATATTTATATTTATTATAAGACTTCGCAAAATTCAAATTTCCGATATATATATCTATATAAAATTTTGGTACTAAACTGGACCAATATTTCCTTCGAAGAAGTTTGTAGAAAGTGTTTTTTTTTTCTTTTTTTGGTTTGAAAAAATGATTAAAAAAACATTTTTACTTTTTTTCTCATTTCACTTATAGATTTTTAATCTATTTTTATACGTATCCGAATTATTTTTAATTCTAATATTGTGAAACCATTTCTATTTTTGTCTAAATAATTTTATCATGTTTTTCTGCTGTTATAAAAGAATTAATAAAATTTCCGTACAAACTTTAAAACAATTTTTTTTATCTTACAAATTTGTAATGTTGAAATAACTATGGTTAAATTTTATTACCGATATAAGAATTAACAAAATAAACTAAAGTAAAATGAGGCAAACAGTTTTTAGGAATTTCTTGCTTCAAATATTAATTTTTTTTTCAATATCATAATTTGAAGCACAAACATTTACGCTTTATGCACAATTCTGTGATATTGCCATATTCACGACAATCTTCACTGACCATTAGTAGGATCATTATGTTATTCTTAACTTCAAATATTTCTGAGCTAATATTTAAAATGTTTAAGTTTGACTACATTGTCACTTCTCAAATTTAACCAAATTTTTGTCCCAGTTTCACATAATTTCGTATTTTAATTTATTTTTCGGTATTAACAAACCATTAATAAACTAAATAGTTATTAAATAGTATTAAAATAGGAAATACATAATGTACATACATTTATCAATATTTTAAAGCCGATTTCAACTCAATAATTATATGTTTGCATCCGCTTGGGTTATAAATTTCAAATTTTAAGATAAATGAAAAATTGTAATTGGCTGGAATAGGAATATAAGGAAATGAGCAGAAAAAAGACACCTAAATTAATAGGAGTTCAAATACGAATAGCAATCTCTAAAATGCTGAACATTATGCAAGTAGTTGTAAAGACTACAATCACAATAAAATATGTTGCTATTTGAAATATTGAATTCCTGCAAACCTGCTCTTATAGGAAAGAAGACCAATCTATGCAAAACTGCTATATTAATTACCCATCGACCTTGTGCGGCTATTTAGCGACTCGAAAACAAATTTAACGGTTTAATGACGATAGAGAAGATTTGTTAACATACTCGATTTTCAGTAATATTGGGATGATATCTTAATAAGACAGATAACAGCTACGGGATATGAACGTGTTTTTGCCCTGTGGTTTTGTTACTGGAGTTCTAAAAAAGGGTCCCGGGTTCTATTCTGAGCACATCTCACCTCCTACAATATCTACATTAAAACTTGAATTCCAGAACATTTAATGCTCTGTCACCGAAGCTATAAAAGTGGGAGGAGCACAGACAAATAGGGAATGATTAGTTGGCAAATGAGTAGAGATATTTCGCTTTAAAATGTTTATCTCCAGCGAATTCTGTTTGACCGCTTTGTGTTATTGCGATTGTTTAATGACGATTTCTTGATTGCGGGAAGATATGTAATGCAAATAGTGCTTGTAAAATTGAATTATATTATTCAAAGCGCACCTTTTAGATAATTGCCTTTGATCCTTGTTTTTGATAAGTGTTTCTTCAATGCCGTTAGAAAGAAATAGTTACAGGGAGCCAAATCGGGGGTGAATGGAGGGATCCTGACCACTCACCTGAACGTTTCTAGAAATCCCTCTGCCCGCTTCAAAAGAACGTCATCATTTCTCCACCCTCTACTCATTGTTTCGCCCCCCTCCTACAGCCCAACGATTTTTCTGTGAATGCCCGATGGAGACATATTATTGTTCCATAGAAATCATATCACCGCTCGCATTTCTGTGCGAGACCAGTTCTCAAAGCGTCTTGCCATTACTTTCGCTGTTTTAGGTCTCGATACTAACACTATTTGCTTGAAGATCAGTTTAAGATAACTAGTACACTCTCTCTCCACTCTGAGTAGCAATATTCCCATCAACAATTTCTACTTTACAAGTTAAGTTAAGTTTAGTTTAGTTATATTAATGCCCCGTTGTAAAACAACATTAGTGCTATTTTGGGAAAGACCTCTTAATTTTGAACCATGGTCAGGTGACGAGGACGACATCTGAGCCAGCCCCCACCTCTCCACACCAACGGAAGGACGTTTGGCCTGACAAATTTAACTTGCAAGAGACCCCCTTACATCATCGAGTCTCAAACCTTAAACCCTTCGGTTCAGAAGGCCACTACGGCCTTTCTACTTTCCAAATACTGTTGCTTGTAAACTTTTTTTTTGGGATCATATGGATAATTTTTTTTGAATAAAGCTCAAATAAATCTTTTCTATCCGCAATTACTACACACCGTAAGTCAAGGAACTTATAAATTCACTTGCTTTTGTTTTGAGTCGTGAATACTTGCTATAAGAAAGAAATTTCAAAAGTTCTTGCATTGAGTATGGAAATAATTCCTCAGAATATGATTATTAAAAATCTAGCACATACATTTCCCTAACACGGACATTAATTACTGCAAATGGAGAAATATATATATTTCAAAACAGGAATTGCGAAACTTAGATTATAAATTGGAATTATAATATGAATAGCCTTTTTAAGGATAAATCCGTTACCCAATAATTCTTCTTACCAATTCGATTAATTTTTCTAATTCTGGTTACGGCTATGTTTGGAAAACTTTACTATGGTCAACACCAAGAAGCAACACCATTTTAAAGCGATCGTTGCAAACCTGAGATAAATTTTAACCTTGATCAATAAAATGCTTATTCAATAGGCAGCCATGAGATTTTTGCAATAGATAACCTGATAACAAAACTGGGAATCCTGGGATTTCATCAAAGAAAATATCTGATAAACGGAAGTACATTGATATTCGTATACTCTATTTTGGGGGTTTATAATATCGCAAATTTCAAGTTATTATGGGTGAGCATTATTATTTTTTAATGAAATCATGGACTTTCTAAATATCGGCTGGTGCGTAATCTGACAGTCTCGTGATTGTTTCAAATCGGTTAAAACTGGTTAATGGCTTATGAATTAAGACAACTTGTAAGAATTCAGATTATGCATAATTTTGAGGTTTCAAACCAATTTGTTGCCTTCAAATTTAGAGGTTTCAAAAATTTGTTGACTTCACATTTTGAGGTTTCAACAATTTATTGCCTTAACATTTTGAGTTTGCAAAAACCTCAAGAAAAAACACTATCATGTCATCACATGATAATAATATGCATCTACTTAGGTATAATCTTTCAGAAGCAAACTTCAATTTCATGATTTCGTTGCTATGTGTAATGGGATGGGTCTGGTTTGGCGGTCTTCTTTTCTGTCTGAGGTTGCTGGTTTCTGGGAGGTGGGTTGCTGTCTCTGTGAATTAAGCTAGAGTAGCCTTTCCTTCCTATTTACCAATAGATCGTATCTTTAGAAGCAGTAAGAAACAGCATGTTAAGAGAACAAGATTTAAGAATGTATTCTTTTATATCAGTCGTTCTGCTGTCGATTCATGGTCATTCAAAAGTTGTTCAATGATTATTTTTTTATATTCATCATATTTGACTCCAATGCAAAATTTGTACACAGTCATTAAAAACCATATCAATATTAAAAAAATCAAATAAATGATATTATTTATTTAACATTTTCTACACAAAAGCTTCTGCTTCTTTATTTATGCAATACCAATATTTAAAAGCAAGAAAACTGTACTAACCCTTAAGTGGTGACGTGCCGTCTTTGAGACCGCTAGCGATGGACTTTCGGTCACCCCTATTCTATTTTTAGCTCAATTGAATGGATTTACTCTGTAACTTCATGTTTTTTGACCTTCAATAAACTTGCATTTCTTCAACCAATTCCAGCAAATGTTTTTTTTAATAATTCAGTTATTTCATTGAGCATGGTTTCTAAGACAACACCTCTTTGTTTGTGTGCCAGTAATAAAGAAGGCTTAGCAGATGGCGCTAAAAATTATTCTTCGAAATATCCTCCAATTTACTGATCTTATTATGAATGTGCTCCAGAAGTTTGTAAATGGTGCAGAAGGTGGTTTTAGTAGTAAGGATAATTGAACAGCAGAGATATTCTTTGTAAAGTCGCATTCAACTGATTTGATATTATTTTGAAGAATTTATAAAATATATTAACATACCAAGAGAAATATATACTTAATTTATAGGTTGATATTTATACTAATTCATAAAATGTATGCTTAAAATGCCGTAAAAACCGCGATAAGAAAGTTACAAAAATAGATTTTAAAACAGGATGCCCATTGTCATTTTTTTGTTTCATCGCTACCCATTTTTTATTTCACATATAATTGTCGAATTTTAAAATATATTGTTTTCTATATATCTTTATGTACTGGAAAAATAAATAGGATTTATCGTGGCAAGTACCTCAAAAATTGTTTCTTTAAGTTTTAAAGTTTAAAATGATATTTTACTTTTATGTTATGTAAAATAGTACTTTAAAACTAACTACAGTAAACTCTCGCTACAACGATACCCGATACAGCAATAACTCCCTCTACAACAATAATGTTTTGTGGTCCCGGTGATTTTGCATATAAACTAATGTTAATTTCCCCTCAATATTGCGATATTCTCTAGAACAATAAACCTCTGTAAAACGATTTTTTCAGTCTAAATTTCAGTATTATTTTCTCCCTTTATAATAATATTTTGATTTTCAAATGCTTTTTTTTCGTTTTCTATTGTTATTTTTTCCGTCTATTAAGACTCATTGTGGATATTGTGGAAGTTCGTAGGAAGTAACAGAAAAAACCATTCGGAATTGCTGGAAAAAGGCCGGTCTTTGTGTTATGGAAGATAAGAAATCTGATAATGATGAAAATTCCATAGACAATGATCTCTCAGATGATCAAGAATGTGTTTTGCACATCAAAAAATTCGTATCCCAACTTGAAGAAACAAGCGATAAAAAGTTTGGAATGAGTATAGAAGACTATTTAACAGCAGATGATGATCTTATGGTTTTCACAGGAGTTCTGATGAAGATATTCTCTCTGAAACTACTGATGAGATAGGAAACAATGATGATGATGATACAGGTCCATCGCAGTCCTTATTGTCATCCCAGGAAGCTCTTCAATCTGTGAATTCTCTATGGACATTTTTAATATTTACAAATTAATTTCTTCTAAATATAGACTTAAAAGTAGTGTTTTATGCACCTTAAACTAATAATAATAATAATAATAAAAACTCTTATTAAATGCTCAAAATATGTGGACCCTAGATATAACAAAATGCCTCTCAACAACAACATATTTATTTGGTCCCTAAAATATTGTTGTAACGAGGTTTCACTGTATTTTAATAATTTAATATTTTATAAAAATTGAGCTTTTTAAAGAAATTTGAGCTTTTTTAAAACCCTAGGGCTTTTTTAAATGTGAAGAATTTTCTCGGCAGAGATTCATAAATTTAAATAAAACTGAATGTTCGTCGGTATGTCTCTTATGTGCTGCTTTACCCGATAAAATTTTGACTTCTTATTACTTACAGTTACGGAATGGTTATAGGCATATTAAAATTATCTAACATATCAAAATATTTTCGGATATATTTACCGCATCTATAAACCCTGGATTAACAGCCAAATAGCTCACCAAGGCGGCCCGAGTTCGATTCCCATCCGATGCAGTCGCATTTTATTTTCTTACAGAACGGCAGGATAAGAAATTCTTACTGCTTTCGAAGAAGCGCGTAACTGAACCATCAGGTTGTTAGTGGAGACGCAACAGATTTAGTAAAGATGCTAAATTCAAGCTAAACGTTAGTATTTCGTAGCTATTGTACGTAAATGCAATGTAAGTCTTTTTCTGAGGTAATAATTTCATTAGAGTATGTGCGAGAAAGTTTTAGGGGAACCAATCCTATAAGTTTGAAATATAAATTAAACATTTATAAAATTTAAGCGTTTTTTGCAGTAACTTCGAAAATTATTAGATTACAAATAATTTTGCACCATCTTAGTTTTCAGAAATTTGTCTTTTCAACTATATTAAAGATTTTATGGTATATTTCCTTTATGTTTAATCAATTTTAAAAGAAAAAAATTTAATCACATATTCTAATAAACTTGAGAATACTGAACGAATATTAAACGAAACACGACATACAATACATAATTTCTTTCATTACCATTCTGAAAGAACACCAAGTGTTATGATTCTAAAAGACTGCACAAAGCTAATACAGAAAAATGAATAGTTGTTTGTAGAATAGAATAATAAAAATAGAATAAATACTATTTATGCTTCTCCTTTATATATCCTTCAATTTCAATAAATGTATTCAATGCCGACAAGAAAATAAACATCATTCTTCCTATCATTCTTAATTAAACAAGATAACTATTTCGAATACCAAATATTTCTAAGATTATTCCTTCTGCGGCAGCAACATGCCGGGTATCGACTATTATACTACATTAAACTTAGAATGGATTTTCTCCTGCCAACAGTATGTATTTTCTTTTAGGATTTTTTTTTTTTTTTTTTTTTTGTAAAAAATTGGGAAAAAAAGCTGCAACTCTGACTTTGGACATTTAAAAAAAATTACTGCCCTCTTTAAAGCTAATTTTATCTATTTCTGTACACTCAAACAATTTCACGCTTTGACCTCCATTTTTAAGAAAGTCCTAGGTTTTCGAAATGTATTATATAAGAAAAACGAACATGCATTTAAAGTTTTTATTCATCTCAATCATAATATAAAATTTATCCTCTTTTCCTGTAACTTTTACAAGATGAGATTAAAGTTATTCTAAATTGTTTAAAGTTAAAAAATGCAAAAACACATGGAAGAAAATTATTTGTATATTGAAAATATATAAAGAAGAACTAACGAAAGATCAAAATTTCATAAATCTTACAATACCTTAAAAAATTAATATTCATATCAAAATTGATTAATTGTATACTTCTGCAATTCTGATTGCTGTTTCTATTATTCTGTTTGCTATTTCTGCTATTCTGT
>JAPMOQ010035020.1:0-18538 GCA_026543055.1 Argiope trifasciata | reverse complement strand
TTTTAAATGCTAGGAAATCATGAAGTCTGACTCAACAAGATTATCAAATTAAAAATAAAATATCTATTTATTAAATATTATATCAATATTGTTATAATTTCACCTAAATGAAACATCAACATAATTATATTTTTAAAGTATTTGGAATTGATTTTAAAATTCAGAAGTTTCAAATAAAAACTGGAAAATCAAAATAATACTTGTAGAATTCAAAAATGTCAGGCGAAAAACATGTAAAAAAAAGTAATTGAAAATTTGAGTTGTTTCATATAAAACTTTTGGAAATGTAAATAAATGCAAGATTTAAGTATTTCAAATAAATCATTTTCAAATGTTAATAATAATTGCATGATCCAAAAACAACAAATGAAAATCTTAGAACTAAAAATAATTGTAAAATTGAATACTTTGATATAAAATAACTAAAAATAATAAATGCAGTATTCAAAGATTTCAGGCAAAACACTTGCAGATGAATGTAACAAATACAAGATTCAAATTATTCGTATAATAAGTTTTTTTGAAGTAATAATATAAAAAAATATTTGGTAATTGAAAAAAAAATATTTGTATTTGTAAGCATTTGTTTTTGATACTGTGATAATAGAGAATAGTTTAACGTCTATCAGAGGTGTAAAGATTTATACTGTGGTATTTACTACATTTATTCTAATTATCATGTGCCATGAATTATCAAGTACTAGCTGGTACCCGGGACGTTGCTGCTGCAGAAGAAATAATCTTGGAAATATAGTTTGGAATTTGAAACAATTCTCTTTTTTAATTAAGAATAATAGAAAAAAAAAGACATTTATTTTCTTGTCGGAAACGAATACATTCCTTGAAATCGAAGGATGTATAAAGAAAAAGCATAAATAGTATTTATTTTATTTTTATTATTCTACTCTACCAATAAAAATTCATTTTTATAAGTTAGATTTGTGTATTCTTTTAGAATCATAAAGCTTGATGTTCTTTCAGAATGGTTATGAAAGAAACTATTTATTGTATCTCGTGATTCGTGTAGTATTGGTTCAAAATTCTCAAGTTTAATGTTAGAAAATGTAATTAAAGCATCGTGTTTTAAAATTCATTAAAATGAGGACTATACCTTAAAATCTTTAATATAGTTTAAAAGATAATTTCTTGGAAACTAAGATGGTGAAATATTATTTGTACTATAATATTTTCAGCAGTTACTGCAAAAAGAGCTAAAATTTTAGTTAAAATTTCAAAATTATAGGAATGGTTCATCTAACACTTTCTCGCACACTATCTAATAAAGTTGTTATATCAGAGAATGACTCACATTGCATTTATGTACAATAGCTACGAAATATTATTATATATATCTAGCTTGAATCTCTATGAATCTTTAGCATCTTTACTGAATCTACTCTATCTCCTTGATGAGTTATTTGGTGGTTAATACATGGTTAATAGATGCAGTAAATGTATCCAAAAAAATTTTATACTTTACATTATGCCTATAACCTTCGCGGAAGTGCAAGCAATATGTTAACGAAGTTTCATCGGAATCGCATGAGTGATACTGCAGCGCATAAGAGACATACAGACAAATACTCATTTGTATTTATATTGATAACATATTAGAAATTTTTACTTTGCTTTTAACCATCCCGTAACTACAAATAAGTATTCAAAGTTTTATCGAAATCAGATGAGTGGTATAGCAGCGCATAAGAGACATAGTGCAAGCATTCGTTTTTATTTATATAGATATAAGAATCTGGAATTTTTCATAATTCACAGGAAAAATAATGAAACAATTATTCATATTAAAACATAAAAGTACTGGGGATACAATATATACCAAAGTATTGTTTAATTTTAATTAGAGGTATAACAAATTTACTCTGATGTACTCACTAAATTTATTGGATATCATTTGGCATGACTTTTATTTATTTATTTATTTGTCTTCTAATTTAAAAATAAATTTAATTTATTTGGGTAAAATGCCTTTCTTAACTTTACGAGCATATAAATAAATTCGAAATTCAACACACTTTAATATTATGTTTAAATTTTAAATAATAAATTAGAAAAAAATTAAGAGCATATTTGAAATAATAATATGAAACGATTATAATAGGCCGCGGTAGCCTGTTTGGTAGAGCACCAGTTTAGAAACCGAAAGGTAACGAGTTCTGTCCTCGTCTCGGGCAAAGACCTGTGTTGGCTAATGGCAGTTGGGGCAAGTTAAATATGTCGTGACTGCTGAGTCCTCCAAGTTCCCCTAACAAATTACACCTCTGGGGGTACTGAATCAGGAATAAGTCGGTCTCTGATTTGGATCTAAATTTTGACTTGCGGATGGATGAATGAGTGCATGAAAGAGTTAGCCTTACCCCTAAAAAGGGTTGTGTCGTGTGTGTTCCAGCTAAGTCATACTTTCACCTTAACGGTGCTCATTAAAAACGAAAGGCGCACACTTTTGCCTTAATAAGGAAGAGCTCCGCTCATTTGGGCTTGGTATGACCAAGTGGCATTAGATCCACTACCACCAAAGATTATTTGCAATTATGCTGTAATAGGTTAATTTATTTTTGCATTCAGTTTTCAAAGAAGAAGAGCATGAACTTTCTTGAAGATAAGGAGTATACAAATGAAAATATGAAGCCTAAATACAACAGTACTGAGCAGCATAGCCGGAGTGTTGGATGAGAGCACAGTGGTGGCCACAATTATGGACACTTTTGAAAAAAATTCTTTTCTATATATATGTTTGTTTATTAAAAATGTAACGTTACAAAAAATGCAAATTCTTATGTAGCATTTTAAAGAAAATTTAATGCTGATTTCAATACAATAGTCAAAATTCAAATATTTGCAATGCTAAAAATGTTGAACGATTATCGTGATACATTAAATGCTGATGACTGCAATGAATTATCAGTACTTTGAAGGGCAGATTTTATTTTTTATTGCAATTTTTCACTCGTGTTTCAATGAGCCGGTAGCTTCCTTCGTTGTTGCATGTTGTCGGGAAACAATTATAGCTCCAATTAATCTTTTTTTATTCGATGATTGCTACTTTTGTGTAATTTTTCAAACTATGCCATAAGTTCCCAATAGGATTTTCAGCACTATTTCCTGACCATAATAAAAATTCAATGCTCTTTGTACTAAAACGGTATTTCGATATTTTTGCTGTATGCTGAGGAGCTGAATCCTGTTGAAAAATAAATGACGCTTTGGAGGGAAAGAGATCAGTGATTTAAGATGACTTATCCCAACTTTATATATAATGCCAGCATCTTCTAGCAGTTATTGACATTTCATTGGTTCCTAGAACAAGAAGAGTGATTAGTCAATAGAGTTACAGAAAAATACTTTAGCAATAAAGTCGTATTTATTTTTCATTCTTTTTTATTATCAAAAACCTACCCATCCATCAACTTAATATTCTTTCTTAAAATATTCTATAAATAAATGTAAAGATATATGTGATATATAGTATAGCAAAATGTATTTTATATCATCATTTTAGCGAGGCAATTAACTATCTTTTCTATCCATTTTTATATATTTGCAGGATCCAGAACTGCGACAGCTTTCATTTCCGTTTATCTGAAGAATCAAGGTCTATCTATAACTCACTTATCTTTGATGGTTACTATAAGTGTAATATTTCAATTCATGGTGGGCATAATTTCTGGAATGTTTGCTGACAGGATTGGGCGTGTGAAGCCTTTCCTTTTCCTTTACGGATCCATTTTCTTAGTAACTTTAATATGTTTCATTGCTATGCCTAAATTAGAGGAATGTCCTACTAGAAAAATTACTTTCTATTGTTTTAATCAGAGAATAACAGCTCAAGACTCTTGTAAGATTTCAGAAAACTTTCATAAAGATTCATGCGCATTAGTTTATAGAGATAATACAACGCACTCCAGTGAAAATGCAGACTGCCCATTCTTTAATTTATTATTGAAAAAGGAATTCAGTATTGTTAAATACCATAGGAATGAGAAATCAAGTTCTTGTTTCTATTTGGTAAACTTCAGAAATTATTCATCTGGCGAACTTTCTCCATGCGAGATTCAGGACTGTAAGGCAATCGAAATGATTTGCTCTGACGAGGATTCCTCTTCAAATTGTCTTAAAAACAGATCATTCTGGATATTAATGTATGGAATTTTGGTTGTCTTATATAACACCACTCGGACGAATGTTTACAGATTCTTCGATGTAATTGTTATGGATTTGACCAACCAGCACAATTCAGACTTTGGCAAACAAAGACTGTGGTCCATCCTGGGATTTTCGATTGGTCCTTCATTGGCTGGATTCTTTTCACATAAATTGGCTTTCAATGGAAGTGATAAAAATTATGATGTAGTGTTTATCTGTGCAGTTATATTCACTACTTTGTCCTTCGTTCCAGTCTGGAAAATCAATCCCAAATTTCACACACCTGCTGCCACAGTTTGGAAGAAATCATTTGAATTCATAATGAACTTGGAAATTATTTTATTTCTTATTGCACTTTTTACAATTGGTACTTCATTCGGATTTTCAGTTGTTTATGGTAATTGGTATTTGCAAGATTTGGGAGCCTCAGATTTACTTCTCGGTATTTCTAGTGGGATATCTGCTCTATGTGGGTTACCTTTTCTTTATACATCGAAATGGTTTCTCAATAAAACCGGTTTGCGCAATTTCTTTGTTTTCTGTCTGTTCTCTTTTGCTTTCTATTCTTTTTCCTTTTCATTGTTGATAGAACCTTGGGTTGCGATTGGTGTAGAATTGGTAAATGTAATTGCCTGCTATTTAATCTGGGTTTCAGCAATTCATTACTGTGATAAATTTGCACCTGTTGAACTTCAAGCAACGATGAAAGTGTTGGCTGGAACTCTACATTATAATATAGGTAAGTTGATAATTTTTGTTCCAAGAAAATTTAACATCATGATTTTTTTGTAATAATGCTGTTAAATTCTTTCACCATTGCTCCTTCTCAACCAGCCATACAAATTTTATCATGTTTGGTCGGCTTCTGTTCAAAACGAGGAATCTAGGTTGCAAAGAGTTTTCCCCAAATATGTCCTCACTTTACATTTTGCAACCACCATATGAAACAGAAACGGCCTATCAAGATTGAAAGTATACGGTTTTGTTGGCTTTATTTGTGGTAAAGAAAGTTAAAAGATTTCTAGCATTAAATTGTTTTAAGAGGTAATAATATATTATTTTTATTGGAAAATTATTCAATCTAGTAAAAAAAACCCTGTTTATTGATAAAGTGAATCTCAATGGCAATGTGAATACTGACAGGCAGTATTCTTGATTCAGCTAGTTAAGGCTACCATTCAGGAAGTGTATAACGTACCAAAAAATTGAAAATCCTTTCTATGATTAAAAAACACTTCTGCTAATTACAAAAATATCATGTTTTATAAAAAATTGATTTGCCAATAGTTTGAATCTTAATCCACTATGGATAGCTATCAGTAACGTTCTTCTCTTAGCTAATTTCTAATAATCTTCTATTAAGGAATTTGGGCCTTCATCGGTGTAATCATCGGCTTGGAATCTCTAAAGTCATTGTTTTTACACCCTAATCTTGATGAAATCAACAATAACTATGTCAAGGTTCACATAAAGGAGTGTGTGTTTTTAGTGTCCTTTTTCCTGGTTGTCATTTTGATTTAAAAGGTCTCCATGAAACATAAAATTGGATTACTGATTAGTAATAGGAGATATTTTCAATAATAAAATTTAATAGTTTTCTCAGATGAAGGATATCATCCTCCCTTTCTTCCTTCCTATAAACGGTATTTCTTAGCGTTTCAATAAAGTTATCATCATATTCTTTAGTTCTCTAAAATATTTGCTTGAAAATGCTATTTTGAAATAAATTGATATTTTATCCTTCTTTCAAACGTCTCCAGCATTTTGGTGGATTTGTATTTCAATAAATAAATTTTTAAATTTCGATTGAAGAAATTGATAAATTTATTGCAAATCTACATGCCAAATTTAATCATTCTAGCTCAAAACATTCTTTAGTTGTAGCATTCATAGACAGGTAGACATAATTCCAAAAAATGAGGGTATTTTTCTGAAAATCTAAAACGTGGGGATATGTCAAAATCTCGAAATTGAATGTTATAGTGATTACACAATTTTCTTTTCATTTTGATTTGAGAAAGTGAAAAGATAAATTTTTATTTTTATTCGTTAGAATTTTTTTTTGTTTTTAAATTAATGATACATCAGTGAATGTTGTTAAGACATCATATAATGTTATTGTCTTGAGAGCAGAATCTTTATAAAGTTACTTTGGACAATACTGATATCTGCTCTCTAGTGAGCATATTGAAACTAGATCATATGAATCCAAATAAAAATAATTTTGTCAACAAAGTTAAAAATAAAAACACAATTATTACAATAGTGATTACAGAAATTAGAGTAGTGGACTGACTATTGATTCATTGATTGGTAAGAATTTTATCCCGTCTTTAAATAAATAAAAAATTCTAAAGTATATGTCGCTATCTGCTACCAAAATTAGGATAAGACAGGCTATTTACAATAGAGATAAAAACATAATAGTAATCGTAATAAATAATCGTGGTATCGAAACAAAAAACCCACTCTCTCCCTGTCTGTCGAGCGAATGCCCACATACTCGCTTTTTTAAAACTTGACGTCATGTGTCTTAGACTTTTGACCTATGGTGCCTTTAGTAGAACATACGGTGCCATCTATTACAATAAGATAAAATAAAATATGGAATGATAATTGCAGTTATTTAAATCTCCACAACTTAACTGATTCTGATAGAACGATGGCCTCATCATTGTTTACATACAGACATTCAATATTGATATTAAATTTCACTCAGCCAAACTGTTATAAAAAACAAATTTTGAAATTCACTTTAAGTATACCGATTCTTAAGACAGAGATACATAACACTAGTAATAATAATTTGCTGAATATATTACTTGAAAAAATACCTAAAATAAAAATGCAGAATTTAAAAGTTCACTACAAAATGAAAATATAATCGATGGAGCATAAAAAAAACATGTGCATATTCATTGAAGTAAAATTATGTTAGAATATAAAAATAGACATAAAAATTAAAAATTTTACATAATAAAATATAGTTATTAACAATCGTCCTGATTTCGTTTTATTCAGCTTGGTGAATAAAATTTCAACGACTCAGCAGACGATGTGATCTGATTAGGACCTTCATGGTCGCAAATTTCGACATCATACCGATCTCTCAGTTTTACTTTTATAATTTTGTATGGTCCCCATAACCTAGTTCTTATCTTTAGTCCAGTCCCGAATAGAGTTCGTTGAATGGCTACCAAATCCCCTTCCTGATGTACTGGGACTTTCTTGCACATTCTATCGTAGTTCTAGTTGTTTTGGGCATGTATATTCTGAATGTTTGCTTTTGCGTCTTGCCATAGTAGATCACTCTCTTCTTGTAATTCTTCCATTAATTCTTCCAACAGTAAATCTCGTACTCGGAGGTCTTCTTTATTCCTCATAGGAATGCCAATTAATAGTTCAAACTGGGTCCATTTGGTACTGCGGTTTCAGGTACTGTTGAGGATTCTCTGTAGTCTGTCTACGTACTTGTACCATTTTGTAGGGTCATTAGTGGATAATTTGGTCTAGACAAATATAAGTGTTCGATGTATTTTTTCTACTTGGTCGTTTCCTCGAGGTTCTTCGGTTGCAATTTGTAGATGTTGCATATTCTCGTCGTTACAATAGTCACTAAAGGCTGTAGAGGTAAATGCTGATCCTCTTTCAGTGGTTATTCTCTTTGGATTGCCAAAAGTTTTCTGTTGTAGTCTTAATTTGTCAAGTGAGAGAGTGAGTTATATCTTCTTTAAAATTCTTGCTAGATGATTTCTTCGGTCTCCGTTGTTTAAAGATGACATTTTTCATAAGCTAATTTGATTAATTCGGTTTGCATGTCTCGTGGAACAACTATTAATTCACAACCATTTTCATATTTATATAAAAAATGGTCTCGATTTCTTTTCTTTCGAAATTTTTTGATTGTCATTGCCGCCGATTGCCGATCTTAAATATCGGACATTTTCATCTTCTTCTTGAGCTCTTCTCAATCTTGCTGTAATAGTTTCGTTTGATATTACCACTATTGGATTTTTACTTAGAGCATATACATGTTGCATTCTTTTGCCAGGCCGATGAATAATTTCGTAGTCAAATTCTTCTAAAAGAAGTACTCATCTGGCTATTCGAGTGACTAAGTCTTTTTTATGCATAGTCTTTTGGAAAGCAGAACAGTCTATCACAATCTTGAAGTGATTACCTAAAAGGTAGGCGACCTAAAAGAATGCGAATTTTCTTAAGTGCTATGACAATGGCGAGGACTTCTAATTCGTAGCTGCAATACTTTTCTTCAGCTGGAGAGGTTTTTTGAGATATGTATTGGACAGGATGTAGTTTTCTATTTTCGCCATTTTGTAGTAAAATGACTCCATACCCATGTTAACTTGCGTCCGTTTGCAACTCTATTTTTCTTCCGTGTCGAAATATATTTAATACTGGACCTACTGTTAATATTTCCTTAAGCTTTTCGAATGCTTCAAACTGCGGCTGATTAAACACAAAGGGAGTAAATAGTATCCTTTCTAGTCAGGTCCCTCAATACGCTATCTTTGAATACTGGAGAATGAACTTTCGAAAATAACCGGTTAAGAACAGAAATTGACCATTATTGGTACAGGAATTTTTTTACTGCTAATTTTTTCACTGTAGATGGTCGAATTGCCCAGTTTTCGACAATGTGATCTAAAAACTCTACTCTCTTCTGCAGAAATTGACATTTTTGAAATTTAATTGACATTTTAAGCCATATTTAGATGCTACTAGAAAAACTTTCTTTAACTTTTCGAGCCCTTCAAATTTGTCTTCATCTGAAATTATTAAGTCGTCCATTTATATTATTACAATGCCTTTACGCATAAGTTCTCAGAAAATACTAATCAATATCTCTGTAACAAGTTAGGACTGGTAATCAGAGCAAAAGGTATCTTGTTGAATTCGAATTGTCCATCAGGAACTACAAAAGATGTAAATTGTTTACAGTTTTCGTTTACGTCGACGTGATAAAATCTGTTTCTTAAATCAAGGGTAGTGAATACTTCTTCTTGGAGTTTATTCAAAACGTCTTTTATTAACCGCAACGGCAAATGGTCTTTGACGAGCTTTTTGTTTAATTTTCTATAATCGATGTATAACATTGTAGTACCATCTTTCTTCTATATTAATACGATCCGACTCGCATATTCAAAGGAGCTGGTTCTGATTATCCCTTGTTCTAACCATTTTTTATTTGTTTATTCACTGCTTGATTCTCTGGAAATGAGCCTTCTTGCAGGGTGGTAGACTGGAGTGTCGTTCTTTAAAATTATTCTCATTGATACAATTTTCATTACACATTTTTCTGGCTTGTAACTGGAAATTAGTTTCGATAGTTCTTTTCCTACTTTTGGATTAGAAATGTGCTCGATTTCGATTTCGTCTTGTGGTCTTGCTACGTATACCTGCGCATGCATGGAAAATATATCTACATCTTCTCTTCGAAATTTAAAGCCTTCTTTGGTGAAGTTAAGTGATGCTTATTCTAAAATGTTTGACCCAATAATTGCTTGAAAATCTAAATATGAAGTAGGTACCAAATGCCCATGTCAGAAAATATTTTTGTCCATCTAATTCGATATCTTGCCGAAATGACCCTTTTATTTTGACTTGTGACTTACCCAAACCAGATAATATAATCGTTTCTCTTGAGAGTTCTGAAGACTTGATAGTTAGTTTGCTAATATCTTCTCGGAGGAGAGTTACTGAACTATCAATGTCGATTAATGCATCGAAAGTTTTGTTTTCTGCGGTTACTTTTCTTGTTCTCATTTTTTCTTGTGAAAATTCAGACCAAGCTTGAACAATAAGTGCTAAAAGCTTGTTATTTCTCTTATTTTTGGGTAGTCATGGACAATCTTCACTAAAATGTTCTGGTGTCTGGCAGTAATAACAATTCACAGGTTTCCAGGGTTTATGATTTTCGATGTATGTGTTTCTCTTTAGCTGCAAAGGAATCTTCTCAAACTTAATATTTTTCGTTTTATTTGATCGTCGTGGTCCTTCTGCGTCAAAATGCTCTGGTTTCAGGCAGTAACAACATGGTTAAATGGTTTATTTTGCTCAACATTTCTATTTAGTTGCAAAGGTCTCTTCTCAAACTTGTTATTTCTATCCTAGAAATTCTGTGGTCTTCTTGGGTAATTCTGAAATATATTTGCCCCTTGAGCTTCATTTTTCCTTCTGAAGAATGGATTGGATGCTTTTGCTTTCACTGTCCTCTTGACATCATCATATTGTTCGAATTTTTCTGCCAAATCAGCAGGTGAAATTATGGATGACCACTCATCAAGAAAGTGATTCTGAATCTCTGGTAATGCTTTCCGTTTCATTTGGTCTGCAATAATAAGTTCCCTTAACTTTTCTTAGGTGTCTATTTTCAGGCCTGTTACCCATCCCTCAAAGTAAGTCTGCAATTCATGATGGCAATCTTGCCATGTTTTCTCAGGAGCTTTTTGATGTGAAACAAACAACTGTCGCAGTTTCTCCGAGGACAACTTGAACCTCTGTAACAGCAGATTCTTCACATGGTCTTAATCTTTCGATTTTACCTCAGGTTCTCGAGCAATTAAATGAACAACCTCCAGAGGAATTAATCCTAGTAGATTCTGGACCCATTGCGCTTTCGGCAATAACGCTAAATTAGAATGATGCTCAAATAGTGTTAAATCTAAACTTATGCCATGTTTTATGCTGAATTGGTGAAATATCACTTTCGATGTCTTACTTGTTATAGAAATATCTGCCGAGTTTTCCTGACCAAAATTTATTAGATCTTGGATTTTCAACTTATAAGTTCATGCTCACGATCCTCCTTCCACAACCACTCTTCTCTTAAGGTTTGTTTTTCTAATTCTGCTTGATGTATGTCCTCAATGATACTATTTAACATCACTTTGACGGCTTCCTTATCGTAATCATATAATCGTTTTAAAATCAGATCTTTAATTTTGGGTTTCGTCAAGTCTGCTTCAACAGTTAAACTGATTCACGAGAGCAATCAGACCTTTTTTGCCTTTTAGTAAGAAAGACATTTTGAAAGAAAAGGGTGCTTGGTGATAACCAAAAAAACTGTATTAATTTTGAAATTTATCCAAAATTCTTTATATTTCAGCGTGTTTAAATAAAAGCCAATTAGATTAGTTTTGCTTTAAACTTGAAATTAAAAATTATTCTTTGGGTAATTTAAAACTAATTCCTTAAAACCGATCTTAAAATGTAAAGTGTTTTTGCACAACTTAGATGATGGAAAAATTAGTGTGTCAGTGCGACACGAATCAAAATTCTTTTTCGTTGTGAGCAGGGTCGTTCGTCCGATGAGTTTTATGTTAACAACGAATGAAATTCTAAGAGAAAATTATGTTTTTTAAGCTTTTTTTAAATAAAGAAAACCTAAAATTTTAATTCGGAAAAAATAACTAAATCTGACATTCAAAATCCCGGTGCCGTATATATACAGGGTGGGTGGTCATAATTAAACTGACAGTGCTCACAGTGTTCTGTAGCGCGATCTATTTGCGAAAATGACGCCACATTTTGTAGGAAGATTAAACAACACGGGAGGACGAAGGATTCCGCAAAAAAAAGTGGAAAAACCGCTAGGGAAATATGTGGCGCTGTGTAATAGAAAATAGAGTGTTAATAAATGCAAATCAATACGGAAATAAAATTGCCTTTTATTTTGCACATTTGTTGATTTTGTTCAAGTGCAATATGGCAACACTTTTAAAAAAGCGAAAAATTTACATAAACACCGATAAAGTCTCTTTATCTGCAATTTCACCTACTGGGTAACACAGATCCTATGTATCTTTTAAGATCTATCAAGGAGTTGTCTAGAACTTAGCTCTGTTGAAGGATAACATATCACTGACTGTACGGGAGATTCCTGCAGACATGCTACTTTCTACTGTTGTGAATATTGCACACAGAATGCAATATGTGATCCACAAAGACGGCAGCCCCATTGAACGTGATTTGAATGTGCAAAATAAAAGGTAATTTTATTTCCGTATTGATTTTCATTTGTTAACACTATTTTCTATTACACAGAGCCACATATTCCCATAGCGGTGACTTTCGGAACTAATTTTTTTTACGGAATCCTTCGTCTGCCTGTTGTTTAATCTTTCTACAAAATGTGAACCATACTGGAGTCGGGGAAACTGTTGCCCCGTGGAACGAATTTTCTGATCTATATCCCTCGAATTCATCAATTTCTTTCATCAGTTACTTCGCCAAAACTAGAGATCAGTTACAGAATTATTATACAAAACATACGTATTCGTTACCATTTTAATTTCCTCAATAATACAAATTGCAATTAGCACTAAACAAATTTAACATTGCATGTATTCAAAATTCGCTGAATAGTGATTCCTATAACTGTTTTGCAGGTAGACTTGGAGCGACAACCATTGGTGGATACGTCATGAATAATTTTGGAGGTCGAATAGCGTACAGAGTTATTGGAAGCTTTTCCTTGGGATATGCAGTAATATACGGAACTTACCTCATCACTCGACGTCTGCTTAGAAAGAAAGAAGATACTCAACTATAGTTTGGTAAGAAGCTAATATCAAAAGAATGATTAAATGTTATTTCATTTATAATTTAATGAATGTAAAAATTATTTTTGATTTGTAGAAAAAATAAATTGTTAAGAATCGTAAAGGGGGAGAAAGATTTTTATTTACTAGAGAACCCAAATATATATTTATAAATATCATTGATAGATATATAAAAACAAATGCATAGATGAACAGAAAAAAAAACAAATCTTTGTGCGAAAAGAACCAATTTTGGATGAACAAGATCTACAAAAGTATGCCGAAATAAATGTAGTGTGATGTAATATAATGAGAAAATTAAAGAAAAGAAAAGAAAAAGGATGGATTATGTTATTGCAGATAATTAAATTTAATTATTTAATTATTGGCCTTCTCATGAAAGCTCTGATCAGTAAAATTTAATCTAATTTCTAGGAGTTGAAGTGATAATGCAGTTTCGAAAACGTCCAAAATTAAAAAGGAATTATTTAAATATCTGTCAGTAATAAATTCAAATTATCGTTGCTCTTCAATTAATTCTATTTCATAGTTCCAAATACAAAAAAAAAAAAAAAAAAAAAAACTTACATAACCGAACCGAACCTTTTAATTGAATATAAAAAAAGTCTCGTGGACTTTTGATTTTAAAAAATAGGTGTCATTTCTCAAAAATATAATTACTGTCACTTTGATTTTTTTGTCATCAATTTAAGAGTATAATATCACAGCTATCCAAAAAAATTAGAAAATCAGCAATTTTCAGCTGGCTCTCTTGCGAAATAAAATATGTTCTCTTTTCTTGTACTTGAAAAAATGCTTCTCATGCGCTGACTTCTCCAGATAAAATACACTTCTTATCAAAAGTATTGCAAATTCGAAAAATTTCATGTTTTTTCAAGAATAAGCCCCTCTTCCTCAACAAAGTAATATTTTTTCATTTAAAGTGATATTTTCTAGTAAAAATGTGGTGGAGAAGTTTTAGATGTTGTGTCATCCATTTTGATGCAATTTTCTGCAACGACGGCTTCATCCCGGTAATTTTTTTTATAAAATATTTTTGATCGAGTAGGATTTAATTCCATTTTTGCACTGTCGAAGCATGCTCACTGCGTATTTCTTTTTAATTAAACTGTTCATTTCTCTTTAACCCTTAACTGGGGACATGCAGTCTGTGAGACCTCTAGAGATGGATTTTCAGTCAATACTATTCTTTTTTTTAACTCAATTGAATTGAATAACCCTTTAGCTTCCTGTTTTGTGATATCCAATACCCGTGCACTTTTCAGTGGATGCTTTGTAAAATAATTCAATTATTTCTCTAAGCGCAGTCTTTAATCGCAGTTTTTAATTTTCTTATTGCAGTCTTTAAACCGTACCTCCCTGTTAGTACTCCAGTGATAAGCAAGACTTAACAGATGGTACTGAGACTTGGGTCCCGAAATATCATCCAATTTACTGATAATATTGTGAAGCAGTGCTCCAGATACTTTTAAATGAAACAAGAAGTGATTTTAGTGATAAGGATAACTGTGCATAAGAGTTTTTCGATGAAATTTCGCTTTCAACTGATTAACTGATTCTAATGTGTATGTTCAAAAATAATTAATTTTTCTAGTGATAATGTATTTTGAAAAATTTATAAAATGTATTAATATACCAAGAAAATGTATATAGAATTTATAAGTTGATTATTACACTATCTTTGCTTGTCACTAGCAAATTACCAAATGATTCACAATTTGAAAAATTAAAACATTAAAATTCAAAGATAATCAATCAATAATCAAGAATTACCCCCTGTAATTTTAAGTATATAATAATTCATAAACATATTATACCTTCCACACATATTTTGAATTTTGAGTTTTGTCTTTGAATTGCTTTCAATTCTAACTATGTGTTTTCTTTTATTTCTAGGTAAAATTTAAAGCAGACATTCGATAAAGTTTGTGTATGTGCATTATATTTTGAAAAAAATCATGCTAATTTGTCATATCTTTGTAACAATAAGGGAATGAATCATTTTAGGTCCTCTGAAATTATTTCAGAAAGAAAATAAGAAAGATCTATGGAAATGTATAAACATATATTGTATTATAATTGTGTTACATTCTAAAAGTGATTTGTTAAATGATCACAACTATGTTATTTTATTAAAGCTATAATATTTAAATGTTTTGCTTTTGCTATTTTATATTGCTTATTTATTTTCTATAACTTTCTAAATATAAATATTTTTAATTAGGATAAGCTTTAAAATGTTTTTAAATTCCTCCTCCGATTCTTTTAATTTCAGCAACATACTATCGGTTTGTATGTTTTGGTTTAATTTTCACATTTTCAAAAATCATGTTTTTTGAAAACGTGGTTAAAAAAAATACTTTTCCTTTTTTCCATTTTGCTCACAGATTTTCAATCTCATTTTTATGTGTATTTGCATTATATATAATTTAGATATTACAACATTGCATATTTTACTGTTAAGAATTCCATTTTTTAAAAAATATTTAAACATGCTTAATGTTATCTTAAAAATTAAAATGAGTATTAATTAAGTAATGAAATAATTTTTAATAAATTTAAAATCAAATATTATAAAAATCTAGCATGTTTTGAACGTTGAAATAACCATTGTTATATTAAATTATAAGCATGAAAATTGATAAATAAATTTTAAGGATTATTTTGTTCAAATTCTATAGGGATTTTCTATTACATATTTCACAAACAAAATAATTTCATTTAGATTTGAGTACACGCTTCTTTCCGTATTCACGACACTTTCACCAACCATTAGGAGGGTCATTATCTTATTCTTTGCTCCTAAACTTTTTGGACTAACACTTAAAATATTTCAATTTAGATTCAATTTATCTTCTCGTGTTTAATTAAATTTTCATCACCATTTCAATTTCAAAGATAAATCATTTTTAATAGCTATTTATTTGTTTATGTTACAGTAAGGTGTATGTACACACGTGATACTTCAAATCATTCAAAATATCGAATATATTTTCTGTTACTTCAAAATATTTCCTGATCCTTTAGCTGTCAAACGAAACCAGGATGTTGTCAATATTCGGAATATTTCTCAAGTTATAAGAATTTTTCTTAAGGTATTTTCACTAAAAACTCTAATTTCGGTTTTTGTTTAAATTTAGTTTATGAAAAATGGTATTTTTCCACTATGTTGCTTCATTCAAAAAATCATAATTTTTAAAAAAGAATTGGACTTTTGGGATAATTTTATATTTTGGGACGGACCACGTGATTTTAAACCACGGTCAGATAACAAAGACGACACCCTGACGACTTTCTATTCCTTTCACAAATAACATTGAAGACAACGATTATATTTCAAGAATTTGTGATATTACTTTCCTGCACATTGACTTTCATGGTAAGGAATGTAGTTTACCAATAGCATAAACGGCCACTGGATGCATGAGAAGTTAATGACATACCGGCCTTGGCAATCATTTGGCGATTTGTTAACTAATTTGAAGGTTTAGAATCAAAAGTGAAGATTTCTAAATTTGCATGAATTTTAGTTGGGTTTGACGATTTTTCAAGCCTGGTGATAAAAAACCCAGGTCTTTTAAGTAAATTTGTCGCATTGGAAAAAAGATTTTTAAAGTAAGAAAACATTGGTTGGGACCGATTTGTCTAACAGCTGAGTTGCACCATTAAAGCGGCGAGTTGTAAATTTATTAACAAGTGAAATATATTTGAATTTCTGTTAAATGAACTAAACGATTCAAATACTGAAATAAGTTTAATATTATTATATACTTTAGAAGAACGAATTCAAAAAAGGATACAAGTAGAATTAGTAACTTTTGCTGCTTTTTCACAATCCACAAAACATTTCTAGTTCAGCAAAAAAATCAAGTGTATTTTCTTTAGCTACAAAAACCAAAATTATTAAGTTATCTCCAAAGATCTTGTATAAAATATATTCAAATTCTTATGTGGAAAACGATTATGATGAATAGCAAATCGAAGAAACTATTAATCAGAGTTATGCTTTTTAAAAAGAATAAATGGAAAAATCAATTCAAAAGTTTCTTATAGATCCCGAAGCAAAAGTTTACAAACCCAACACAGTGAAAGCTCATTCATTATTTGACACGACAAATAAAAAACAAAAATCTTAGATTTTTTTATTTGATGCCATGAAAACTTTAAAACCAAGTTTAATAGCTAATGAATGAGTATTTTCAATTTCAAGCAATATTGTGTCCAAAATAAGAACAAGACAGTCTCCTTTCAGCAAATGTAGGGATGATTAGCAAGCCCTATTTTGATACGAGGGGTATTCAAATGAAAAGGCATATATTTCCCTATCCCACTATAGGAGAAAGTAGCGAGACATCTAAGGATGCGATTGGAGTTTCAGGCGTAGATCATAGCATGTGCGGGCTCCCACATACGCAGGAGAAAGCAGAGGCTTTTACAAAGAACGCCTTCCAAGGTCTGCAACTTGTTGAATTCCTGGAGCACAGAAGAACTTTTAACTCCGTTGTGACTATGTGATACTCCGAAAACTACGCATATATATGAAGAACAAAAGACCTGGGTTACTCACGGAGGGTGTAGCGCTGACCCGTGATAATACGTGTCCACACGTCTCCAGGATCACACACACGGAATTCACCAAGTTCAAGGGGGGGGGCAATATGACGATCCATCAAACAGACCAGACATGTTTCCAGACAGTCCATGCAATTTTCATGTGTTTGTCTCGCTGAAGAAGCATTTGAAAGGAAAACGCTTCAACTCGGAAATAGAACTGAAGGACGCTTTGATAGACTGGGTCTCGTTACGGCCACGAGAATTCTAGAAACAAATAATCCTTCAGCTCGTTTATCAATGGGATAGTTGTATTCAGGATGCAGCTGTGTACATTCAATAAAGCCTTTATTTATACCCACATATAAGTATATTTATATATATCGTTTCGTACAGTTGATCACCTCTTGTAATAATGAATAATAATCATTCAGAGGGATAATTTCATTGTCCAATAATTCATATTATCCATTAGATTAATACCTGTCATTCAGATCACGGCAATGCTTGTCAAAAGTTTTATATGTTCAATTAAACCCCGTAGAGGAATCTCGAAATGACAATGAGATGCTTGCGGCATGGTGGTTGGATCTCGCCAACCTAGTGCGTACAGGAAAGGTGGGAGGATCTGGCACCTTCCATCGATGGAGGGACGTACTTCCTACAGCGGGATTCAGAATGAATTAAATATCAATGTTTTGAATGTATTCTATATGTTTTGCAATGATGCTTCCTTTTCTTCATTATCAAATATGAAACCATGTCAAACGATAAGATTTACTATTGTAAACAAATACGATGTGGTAACATCTTAATAAGCCAGTAATAGCCGCTACACATTAGCAATCACTTTTAATGGGGCGATAGGGTTGCCTTTTAATTGTGCCAATGTGGAGGTCGAATTCCGCCAAGGATCAAACTCGCGATCTTATGATTTGTTGCCGAGTAACATATCCCCTGTACAAAAGTGATCACTGATGTTTACTGGCAGTTACTTGCTTATTAAGATGTCACCACAATACTTCCCTACCAGTGAATCTGTAGAGAGACGAACGCTTTTATAGCGCCAGGCGATATGGCGAGCTTAGAGAGTATTTCATAAGCGCAAAAGCCTTATAGAAAGCGAAAATAGTGTTGTTGCGTAAAGTGAGTCTGACGACTTTGGTTTCGCTGCGTAAAGTGAGTTTGGCGACTTTGCTTTGGTTGCGTTTGCAGAAGATAGATGGCGCCACGACAGCTGTTTGAAG
>JAPMOQ010035010.1:331251-341495 GCA_026543055.1 Argiope trifasciata | reverse complement strand
AAGTGATAAAATATGTATGAGTATATGTACGTATAAAATATGCATGAGTATGAAATATGTACGTAAAGTGATAACATATGTATGAATATATGAATGATAAAACATAAACAGTATGACAAAATGATAAAAAATGTTTTCCAAATTATTGCTTTTTAAAAAATTGTATACTTTTGATCTCTCAATGCGTTTATAATTTATATTTGGCGTTTGGTCATTTATTACATACAACTTTTTATTTTAAAACTACCTCTTATTTAATTACGAAAGATCCGTGTTAAAACAAACCCCTCCCCTTCCCCCTTATTCATTAACACATCTTGATGTCACTTTAGAGGCCTGTTTTGAATCGCTAAGTCAACAATAAATAAATTCGATAAAAAAGTTTCTATTACGAATGTTTCAAGGAAATATATAACACGACATGACAGCATGTAATGTGATTCACTTTAGATGATAGGTCCTCGAACGAGAGTTTCCATTTGCAAGATTAGGAATCAACATGATACTGAATTTCTAAAAATAAACCTGTTTGCTTATAAGATATTTTAGAACTAGACAATGACTCATGAATTATTTATTGACTCTTTATCTATACTTATAATAAAGCTCAATGTGTGTGTGTATGTGTGTGCGTGTGTGTGTGTGTGTGTGTGTGTGCGTGTTGGCGCTCTACAGGCCAGATCGTTGGACCTACAGTTACCAAATTTGGTACATGTATACCTTGGAGGTCCGGAATGTGCACCTCGTAGCCCTTTTTTCGAATTTTTAATTAGAATTTGAATTAATTAAAATTTCAGCGAAATTTCGACGTTTTTCCGCTATAACTTACGAAATTATTATTGCACAAACATGATTTTTATATCAATTTAAAGATAAAAAAATTAGCTTTCTAACGGTATCAGTGCTTTTAATTTATAACGTAAGCTTCTATTTTTAACGAATTTAAAAAAAAAATATTTTAACCATGTTTTTATCACGTGACTGGATAAAATAAAAGAATGCCGGAAGTTCGAATAAAAAAAAACTATCTTCGCAAAATAAATCGAAAGAAATGCAGCTTTCAGCACGTGACTGGATAAAATAAAATAAATATAAAATGTGATATTTTCTTTAAAAAAATAAATGCAAAGCAAAGGTTTCTACAATCGTTTGCAATATCTATATCATTAACTCAATAAATCTTCTTTATTTACGGTAAACCTGATTGAATTTAGATAGGATATGCATTGAAATCCCGACTTAATGGCATATTTATGTAATCGTTTGCAATATCTGTATCATTAATTTGATACTTTTTTTCCTTTTCTCGCTTTCTTTAAAAAAACATATTTAATATTTTGGCAACATCATCGAATTTTTTTTTTAATATTTTGGAAGCATAACCGATGGTTCAAACTGACTGATTTATAAAATTAAAGAATATTATTAGGAAAAGGTGTACTTTTAGAACTTTCCGTCCATCATCTTAAAGAAAATATTAATTTCAGGCCAATACATGCCCGGAATTACTTCAAGGCTATTGAATATGTGATTTAATTGAAAATTTTAGAACGAATTACTCATGGCGAACCAACTGGTCGCCAAAGGCGGCTAGTGTTATATAACTCACAATTTCAGAGTTACAATTTTTTAGGGGAAGCATTCTAAACTATGCTTGAAAATAATTAAAATTTAGTATTAACAATATTTTGGGGACTAATTTGACCTTGGCTTGGCAATAACAAGCAGTGGAACCATTAATAAGTAGTGTCTTCAACCAAAATCTTGACTTTTATTGTATTTTATTGTGGTTATAATTAAGGTGACTTTTTCCAAACCCATCTCTATTCGACTCCATTCTGCCTATAGGATTTTGATGAAGCTTGGTATATACATATATGGACTATGAGTAAAAACCCTATTATAAAAAATACTTCAAATTTTGACTGCCAGGGGGAATTGCGGAGCGTGAAGAAATACAAAGAAAAAGCATTTGACAGATTTATTAAAATTCATTCACCTATAAATACATTATGTGCTCTGTTGCTATTTGGACATAGCTAGGTCCGAACTCGCGATCTTATGGTTGGTAGCCAGACGACATGATCAGAAGACTGAAAGTGATCACTCAGTCTTAAGGACGTTATCTGGCTTATACAGCTTCCTCTACAAGACTCCCCCTCCAGTGAGAGGTGAGACAAACGATATCTTGTTGCTGTTGAGTGGTGATCTTATAGACTGTTGGATTTAGAATGCATCTTACCCATTTTTATGGCTGATTATTTATCAGCGTCTTTTTATTTATTGACTGATTATTTATCAGCATTTTCTTTATTCGCTGGTAATTTACCACCACCTTTATTTATTCATTAGCTGATTATTTGTCGCCATTTTTTTGCTTATTTAAATTGATTATTTATAGCCACTTTATTAAATTTTTTTCTGACAGAGCTAAACAAAGCTTTAATATTTGTTTTTATTTTCCTCGTCCTTTGTCACGACTGACGATAGCTAGGATCGAACTTGAGACCTCATGGTTCACAGCCAGGTGACATGACCACAAGACTAAACGCGATCACTCAAACTAGATGATGTTATCTGGCTTATAAAGCTGCCACTACAGCTCCATTAACTTCAATTGCTTGTTGAAGGCTCATTATAGTGTTTTTAATGGTAGGAAGATGAAATCTTCGATAAATTGTGGCAACACAGCGTGGTGTTGGTTTTCAACTCAAGAAAAGTCCTATCCCCCCCACTCGAGAAACATGTTTAATGGAGATGGGGTTGGCTGGAATTGTGCCAATATGTAGGTTGAATTTCGCCAAGGATTAACCTTGCGATGTTTGGGTTTGAAGTCCAGTAACTTATCCATTCGACAAAAACGAACGCTTCTATCTAATTGGCTGTTATTGGTTTATTAAGATGTCACCACAATAATCCTCTACCAGTGAGTCTGTAGTGATACAGCCTATTTTATTGCGCCAAGCGTTATGACGAGCTAAGAGAATATTTCGGTAGCACCAAGTGTAATGGCGAACGAAGAGAGTGGTTCTTGCATCAAATGAGTCTGACAACTTTGGTTGCAGCGTCAAGAAAATCTGACGACTTTGGTAAAGTTTGCTGCTGGTAGATGGCGCCACGACAACTATTTAAAGAGTCATTGTTCGGGCTCACCAATGTGGCGAAGTTGGGTGAAATTGTGCCAATTTTAGGTTGAATTCCACCAAGGATCGAACCTGCAATGTTTGGGTTGGAAGTCTAGAACCTATCCATTCAACAAAAGTGATCGTGATGTCTAGCGACTGTTGCTCGTCTAATAAGATATCACCACAAGTCTTTTATTCATACAATCAACCAGAAATCGTAAGTATTTAAGTCGGGTGAATGAGGAGATTACTCATTAAGAAACGCTCCACAATTTACGTTCGAAGCTAACACGAAACAGATCTTTGGCCTCCGCCCAATGGGGGGAATTGATCCATCCTGCATGAACTCAGTGGTCTGCAAACATGTCTTGCTGAAGAAAGCGTACATTGTACTTTGCACTTGTGACAAGGTATGTTTAAAGATCTTGAGGAAAGGGAGTTTTAAGGCATCCGACTACGTTCGAAGGAAAATTTTTGAAAAATTAGATTTTTTAAAAACAATTTAAAATTGTGGTTTTTAGATGTATTGTCAATTATAATACAAAATTCTATAAATAAAACAAAAGTATTTGAGAATATAATATATTTTGTGAAATAGGAGAATTTGTAGTAAATTGTAATGTGATTTAGCCAAAACGGTTAACACTCTACACAAAATGGTAATGCAGTAATCCCATTTTGCTTTGTGCACAAGTTATAGAATATAGTGACGAATGAAATGAACCCAAATCTAAGAAACATTTTGAGATTGAAAAGAAATCGTGGGTAAAAATATACAGTGAAGTGACAAAAATCATGGGATAGTAATATGCAAATATACAGATGGCAGTAGTATCGCAGAGAAAAAGTATAAATGCGCAGTTCGTTTTACCGAACTTTCATTTGTGTTCAAGTTATTCATGTGAACAGGTTTTTCGTGATTTATGGCGGCACGACGAGAATTAACAGACTTTGAACGTGGAATGTTAGTTGGAGCTAGACGCATGGGTCATTCCATTGCGGATATCGTTAGTGAATTCAACATTCCGAGATCCACAGTATCAAGAGTGTGCCGAGAGTATGAAATTTCAGGCATCCCATCCCATCATGGACAGCGCAGTGGGCGACCACCTGCACTTAACGACCGAGACCGCCGACGTCTGTGTAGAATGGTCAATGTTAATAGACACGCAACACTTCGTCAAATAACTGCAGGAATCAATGTGGGACGTACGAGGGACGTTTCCCATAGGGCTGTGCGGCGAAATTTGTCTTCCTTGGGCTATGACAGCAGAAGACCGACTCGAGTGCCTTTACTGACAGCACGACATCGCCTGCAGCGACTCTCCTGGGCTCGTGAGCATATCGATTGGTCCCTAGACCAGTGGAAAACCGTGGCGGGGTCAGATGAGTCACGATTTCAGTTGTTACGAGCTGATGGTAGAGTTCGAGTGTGGCGTAGACCCCACGAAGCCATGGACCCAAACTGTCAGCAAGGCACTGTTCAAGCTGGTGGTGGCTGCATAATGGTGTGGGCTGTTTTTACATGGCATGGACTCGGTCCTCTGGTGCAACTGAACCGATCATTGACTGGAAATGGCTATGTTCAGCTGCTTGCAGATCACTTGCAGCCATTCATGGACTTCACGTACCCACACAACGATGGGATTTTTATGGATGACAATGCGCCATGTCACCGGGCCAGAACTGTTCGCGATTGGTTTGAAGAACATTCCGGACAATTCCAGCGCATGATATGGCCACCTAGATCGCCCGATATGAATTCCATCGAACATTTATTGGACATCATAGAAAGGTCCGTTCGTGCCCAAACTCCTGCACCATCCACACTTTCACAATTATGGACGTCTATAGAGACAGCATGGCTCAATATTCCTGCAGAGGACTTCCAACGACTTGTGGACTCCATGACACGTCTAGTTGTTGCACTTCGCCGGGCAAATGGAGGACCGACACGATATTAACAGTCATCCCATGACTTTTGTCACTCCAGTGTACATATATATGTATTTTTTTCCATGAATTTTCAACTTATTTTTTATAAAAACACCTATACATTAAAAAGTATTTCAGCAATTATAAAATTTTTGGTTCATTTCATTGCCTGTATTATTTCAGACATACTCTGACAGTTTTACGTAAACACCTCTGTAACATGGCGTTCAGTAACATGGAGCCGATTTCTCTTTTTCGTTATCAATATTGCTACAGCACTGAATCCACGTTCTGCTAAATATGAAGATAGGAATGCTATCAGAAGTCGTTGAACATCGATAATAATCCTGAAAACGCGAAATCGTCTTCTGCAATCAAAATTCTTGGTAGCTATTCTTGAATTTATTTTCCAATTCCTCATTGGTCGTCAGTTCTATTAGTTGTTCTTCTAACCGAGATAATCCAGCTGTGTTGACATTAAAAAAAGGATCCAAAACCCAGTCTGGTATGTCCATGTTTAAAATGTCCTGGGATCGTTCCTTGAAGTCATTGTAGACTATATTTGATTAATCCTGTAACGCCCTTCCTTGCCATACCAACGCCCCCTTTTCTCTGGGTCTTTTACCACCCCCCGGAAAGCTTCAATCGCCCACAAGGGAGTGTTATTGCCCAATTTGGGAACCTATGATATAAATATATTATTTTCGAAATCAAGAGGCTACAAATTGTTGACTTTCTAATGTTAAAACAAATTTCGAATTTTCATTTATGTTTTTAAAAACGATGGAATCATTAGTCTCAAAACCTGTTATTATGAAAATTAAATTTATTCTGAAATTTTAGCACTCATATTTCTTGAAAAAAAAACTTGTGATTTTAACATGAGAAAAAATATTAAAATTAGAATTTTAAGATTTTAAGGTATCCGACTACGTTCGAAGAAAAAATTTTGAAAATTCAAATTTTGAAATTTTTTTTTGAAACTACGGTTTTTAAATGTATTGTGAGTTATAATACAAAATACTATAAATATAAAGCCACCTAATTTTCTCAGGGTCTTTTACCGCCCCCCCTAAAAGCCTAAAACGCCCATAAAGGGGCGCTATTGCCCGCATTGGGAATCTATGATCAATAATGTTAGTTATATTTAACTTTTCTTGTGTTGAAATGAGTTCCTTTATATATAAAAATATTTCACTATTGATTAAAAAGCCGAACATGGCACCGAAATTTCACTGTTCATGCTACAAACCGCCTTTGGCGACCAGCTTGATCGTTGTGTTTAACTTCCATTAAAAGCTCTAGGATCCCCAAATTCACTATGCCACTGAATGCTTACTGACGGTCTCATGACACACGAGAAATCCAGAAAAAAGTCTCAAGGAAGAATGGTACAGGAGAGATGCATCGAATACCCTTTCACGCAGCAAGATCCACTCCATAGCAAACCATATTCGCAGATGCCAAGACTTCTTCAATGCTACGCAGTATCTGAGACCAAAATGCCAATCAAAATCAGCCGAAATTATGACATTAAATGACGAAAATTATTAATTAAAATTATGACGAAATTATGACAAAGTGCACAAAAGTCCTTCAAGGTATCCAACTATGTTCGAAAGAAAATTTTTGAAAAATTGGATTTTTCCAAAATCTAATTAAAACTGTGGTTTTTAGATGTGTTGTCAATTATAACACAAAATAATACAAATACAAAAACGTTTTAGCAAAATTAATGAAATTTAACCAAAATGGTAAATATTTCACACAAAATTGCAATGCAGCAATCTTATTTTTCTTTGTACACAAATTATACAATGTAGTAATGAACGAAATGAACCCAAAATCTAAGAAAAGTTTTGAGTTGCAAAGAAGTGATGAGTAAAAACATACGTATATAAGCATTTTTGCTATAAATTTACAATTTAATTTTTCGAAAAACACCTATAAATAAAAACTTATCATCAACAATAAATTGAAATTTTTAAAATTAAGTTTCATTTCATGGAGTGTATTATTTAAAGCACACCCTGAAATGTTTATGCGAATACCTCTATTTGATATTGAGATATCATATTAAAAGTGGAGAATTTTTATAAAAATGAAAATTTTCAAAAAATCGAAAAGACAAATTTTAAGTGAAAAAATTTGTGATCCTGGATGATAGGTCTGTCTCTCCTTTTCCCATAAAAGATCAACTTTTTTGGAAAGAGGAAAATCTGAACTCCAAGAAATAACAATTTTTTAAAAAATTCGCCAATGTGGGCGATAACCAGTGTTTTAAACGTAGTCGGATACCTTAAAAGTGCAGTTCTCAAGATGAAAACAAGATCCAGAAGAACGCTACAGATTTCTGACTCCACAGTGGTTTTTTATTTGCACGCATTTTTATTTGCATTTATTTTTTATTTTATTTTATTTTTTTGATACACGTCACACAGGTGTTCTCAATGTAACATATCAATATCTTCTTTTTAGTTAGTACTCTCATTTCCATGTAAGTTTAACCCACAGTCACCATTTGTTTAAGCACTCTTGTTCCCTCCATCTAGTTATTATCTCACCGAAGGCCGCGGTGGCCTGGTGGTAAGGTCTCGGAACCGGAGGGTTTCAGGTTCGAGACTCGATTCCCCGGAGGAATCGTCGTGTGAGGGGGTCTCTTGCTGTTATATCTGTCAGGCCAAACGTCCTCCTATTGGTGTGGTGGGGAAAGGGGGTAGCCAGTTCAGGCTTCGTCCTCGTCATATAACCGTGTTTCAAAATGACGAGGTTCGTCCCAAAAGTGCTATCGTGTTGCTTTAAACGGGTCGTTAATAAAACTAAACTAAACTCAAGAAGGGAAACAAAACCACTGCACCCAGACGGAAGCTACAGCTTTCTGACTCTACAGTAATTGCTCATTTCCTGATACACGTCACACAGATGTTCTCAATGTAACTTATCTATCTCTTCTTTTTAGTTAGTATGTAGTGGCAGCTTTATAAGCCAAATAACATCCTAAATCTTGAGTGAACACTTTCAGTCTTGGGGTCATGTCATCTGGCTACCATCCGTAAGGCACCGGCCTCGATCCTACCTATTGCCAAATAGCAACATTGGTGACCCGGACGTAAATAATGCTAATAAAAAACCTAATAAATAATTAGGAAATAAAAAAAATGATAAATAATCAGCAAATAAAAAAAAGACTGATAAATAATCAGCAAATAAAAAGACTGATAAATAATTTGCAAATAAAAAAAGGGCGATAAATAATCAGCTAATAAATTAGAAATAAATTAAAGCTGATAAATAATCAGCCAAAAAAATAGGTAAAACGCAATATGAAAAATTTAACAGCTAATAAGATCCTCACTAAACAGCATCACAATATCGTTCGTCTCACCTCTCACTGCAGGGGAGTCTTGTAGTGACAGCTTTATAAGCCAGATAACATCCTCTAGACTGAGTGACTACTTTTAGTCTTGTGGTCATGTCATCTAGCTACCAACCGTAAGGTCCCAGGTTCGATCCTGCCTATTGCCAAATAGCAACACGTATTCTCATTTCCCTATATGTTTAACCCATAGTCAGCATTTGTTTAAGCATTCTTGTTCCTACCATCTAGTTATTACTAGGGCCGCTGCAGCCTGATTGGTAGAGCATCCGTCATAACCGAAAAGTCGGGGGTTCTGTCCTCGTCTAGTCCAGAGACGGCCGTGTTGGCCAATGGCAGTTGGGCCCGTTAAGCAGGTTGTGGCTGCAAAGTCCTCCAAGTTCCCGTAACAAAACGATACCTCTGGGGATACTGAACCAGGGATGAGTCGGTCTCTGATTTGGATCTCAATTCTGACTTGCAGATGGATGAATGAGTTCGACCGCCCCCTAAAAAGGGCTGTGTCGTATATGTTCGAGCAGAGTCGTCCGTTCACCTAAACGGTGCTCGTTCACAACGAAAGGCGCACACCTCTGCCTTAATCGAAACAGCTCTGCTAATTTTGTTTGGTTTGACCAAGCGGCATTACAACAAAAACAACAGTCATTACTTCACCGAAAAATGAATACAGTGGTGTAGGACACTACACCGATGGGATTCTCTCTGGAGATACCTGGATGGTTTGTCGTCTCTCTCTTTTTTTATTTCTTTCTTCTTCTTTGACCTTTCTTTCCATTCTGAGCCCTTGCAATTGGTTAGATAACTTAGTGTTATAGGCACCGGGGACACAGAACGGCGTTATGTTATATGTAACAGTATATATTTGCGCCATTTTAAAGGCACCTCCAAAAACCTCATCTTTTCTATGATACGAAAGAGTCCTTATAATTTATCTTTCAAACAAAGAATAGAACCATAAGCATGATTAGATTACTAAGTGATCATGGAGAATGAATTCGATTAGAACTACTCTATCAATTTCCAAGCACGCTATTCAATACACCTAACATTTTATTCATAACTAGCTATTACCCACAACTCAGTTCACGTGGAAATTTTGATGTATATGTACGAAAATCTATCAAATAAGGACAAATTTAACAAAACTGAAACCTAACCTAAAAACGATGCATTTAAAAGTATCAACATGAACGAAAAATATACAACGTAAATACAATTTAATAACAAATATTCAGCACTAACGTAAAAACAATTTATTGACCTTCCGTACCCAAAATAAAAAAACAGCAAATCAAGCCTGTATTTCTTTAAAATCAGATCAAATCCATTTTATTTATTGACCAGATGGAGAGAGCTACAACAGTATGATACACATCATTTTTAAACTTTTAATTTAAATGAAAACACAGTTGTCATCACGCGCAAACACAGTTGATGTCACGACAATCACGCATGAACTTTACAGGCGTCTGCATCCGAAGCTGGAATGTGTCATATTTGTTCATAATATATATATGAACTTCCTTTATTCGTTTCAGTATTTTGATAAGAAAACTTTTCGACGATTCTATCTCATTAAATGGAGAGGAGCGGAAAGATGAGCGCATTTTCAGAATTCATCCTCATTCTTTGACTTTGGGTTTCCTCCTTATTAAATAGGAAGAAATGCTCATTATTTTTATGTTCAAATGCTCATCATTTTTATGTTCATTATGTTCAAAAGTTCATCATTTTTATGTTCATTATGTTCAAAAGTTCATCATTTTTATGTTCATTATGTTCAAATGTTCATTATTTTTATGTTCAGT
>JAPMOQ010035010.1:310762-331241 GCA_026543055.1 Argiope trifasciata | reverse complement strand
ATTATGTTCAAAAGTTCATTATTTTTATGTTCATTATGTTCAAATGTTCATTATTTTTATGTTCATTATGTTCAAATGTTCATTATGTTTAAATGTTCATTATGTTCAAATGTTCCTTATTTTTAAGTTCATTATTTTTTCACGTATATGTTAGTATCATATGTTTTTTAACAATGTTATTTTAATTCAGTTCTCGAATAATACGAGTTTATTTTATCGTTAAATGTAAGCATCTTTCATCTTTCCTGTCATCCCTATTCTGATGAATTAGACCCATCCTAACGCATACAAAAAAGTGCAGAAATTTTCAGAATCCGTTGGCCAGCAATACTTAATTTTATAATGTACTAGTTGGTACTCAGCGCGTTGCTGCCATTGAAAAAAACAACATTTATTGAAATCAATCAATAATTTGGCAGTGTTTGCAGAAATAGGATAAATGGTACGACAGTATATAAAATAGGAACAAAAAAATATTTATTTTTATATATTAGATTTGTGAATTCTTTTAGAATTGTATTGTTTGGTGTTCTTTCAGAATGACAATGAAAGAAATTACTTATTTTATCTCCAGATTCGTTTAATATTCGTTCAGAATTCTCAAGTTTAATTTTAAAAAATGTAATACAAATATTTTGTTTTAAAACTGATTCAACATAGAAAATATATTTATACGCTAAAATCGTTAATACAGTTGAAAAGTTAATTTTTAAAAGTCAAGTTGGTGCAAAATTATTTGCACTACAATATATTTTTAGTAGGTACTTCGGAAAACGGTAAAATGTAATTAAAATTTAAAAAAAACACAGTGTTGGTCTTTCCAAAACTTTCTCTCATAATCTATACATATAATAAAGTTCAATGTGTATGTGTGTGTTGGCGCTCTACAGGCCAGACCATTGGACCTACAGCTACCAAATTTGGTACATGTATACCTTGGAGGTCGGGAATGTGCACCTCTGAGCCTTTTTTCGAATTTTTAATTAGAATTTGAATAAATTAAATTTTAAGTGAAATTTCGACGTTTTTCCGCTATAACTTTCGAAAATATTACTGCACAAACATGATTTTTATATTAATTTTAAGATTAAAAAATTAGCTTTCTAATGGTATCAGTATTTATAATTTATAGAGTAAGCTTCTATTTTTAACGAATTTTTAAAGAAATATTTTAACCATGCTTTTATCACGTGACTGGATAAATAAAAGAATGCCGGAAGTTCGAATAAAAAAAACTATCATCGCAAAATAAATCTAAAGAAATGCAACTTTTAGCACGTGACTGGATAAAAGAAAAAAAATATAAAATGTGATATTTTGGTTTGCAATATCTAAATAATTAATTCAATCAATCTTCTTTACGGTAAACCTGATCAAATTTAGTCAGGATATGCATTGGAATCAAGACTTAATGGCATATTTCTATTATCGTTTGTATTATATGTATCATTAATTCAATATATTTTTTTCATTATAAAATGCGATAGTTTCTAAAAAAATAAATGCAAAGCTAAGGTTTCTATAAAATCTGCAAGAGCACGTCAAAGGGAAAAAATTAGGTTTTATCACCGTGTTATCATCATTTTGACGGAAGTTGAAATTAAAAAAAATAAATTAAAAAAAAACTATCATCACAAATTAAATCTGAAGAAATGCAATTTTTAGCACGTGAGTGGATAAAATAAAATAAATATAAAACGTGATATTTTCTTTAAAAAATGCAAGGCAAAGGATTCTATGACCGTTTGCAATATTTAAATCATTAATTGAATAAATTATCTTTATTTATACAGGATTGAATTTATACAGGATATGCATTCAAATTCCTTTCCAATGACCAATTTGTAAAATATTATTAATAGGCATATATGTTGTTTAATACTATTAATTTATCTAAATGAAGTAAATAATTACATTTTATGTAGCTTGAGTCAAACAATGCATTTATGAATAATGAGTTTTAGATTTCTTCATACTTTGTTCTGTGAGCCATAGTTTACAAAATATTTTTATTAATATTTTAAATAAAAGTTGCTACATCAATCAGACTTCTAAATCAATCATTAAAACTGACTGATTTATAAAATTAAAGAATATTATTAGGAAAACGTGTCCTTTTAGAGCTTTTCGTCCGTCATCTTAAAGAAAATATTAATTTCAGGCCAATCAATACCCGGAGTTACTTCAAGGCTAATGAATATGTGATTTAATTGAAAATTTTAGAACCCATTACTCATGGTGAACCAGCTGGTCACCAAAGGCGGCTAGTACGTAATAAAGTCATTACCAGTGAGAATGACTGGCATGACATTTCCGCATTATAGCTACAAAATATTAATTTGGCATTTCTACAAAATCTATTGTCTCTTTGGCGATTTATTTGGAGATGAATCCTTAGTAAATAGATGCAGTTGAGATTCGATTTTTTTTTAAATTTTACATAATCGTACTATTCCTATAACCATCCCGTAGGTGTAAACAACAAGCTGGCCAAGTTTCATCGCAATCGGTTGAATGGTTTACGAAGGCAAAAGAGAACATACAGATACACATTCATTTTTATTTATATAGATTTATTCTTTCACTCATACTGTATATTATTATGTTCATTCTGCAATCTTATTGTATACTAGCCGCCTTTGGCGACCAGCTGGTTCGCCATGAGTAAAGCTTTTTTTAAAATTTTTAATTAAATCACATATTTATTAACCTTGAAGTAACTCCGGGCATTGATTGGCCTGAAATTAATATTTTCTTTAAGATGATAGACGGTAAGTTCTAAAAAAACACGTTTTCCTAATAATATTCTTTAACTTTATAAATCAGTTTTAATTATTAATTTAGAAGACTGATTGATGTAGCAACTTTTATTTAAAATATTAATAAAAATATTTTGTAAAATATGGCTCAGAGTGCAAAGTATGAAGAAATCCAAAACTCATTAATTCATCAATGCATAATTCGATTCAAGCCACATAAAATGCTACATAAATTCTATCAGGTTTATCGTAAATAAAGAAGATTTATTGAATTAATGATATAGATATTGCAAACGATCATGGAATCCTTTTCCTTGCATTTTTTTAAAGAAAATATCACATTTTATATTTCTTTTATTTTATCCAGTCACGTGGTAAAAGATACATTTCTTTAGATTTATTTTGCGATGATAGTTTTTTTTTATTCGAACTTCCGGCATTCTTTTATTTTATCCAGTCACGTGATAAAAACATGGTTAAAATATTTCTTTAAAAATTCGTTAAAAATAGAAACTTACGTTATAAATTTAAAAAACTGATACCGTTAGAGAGCTAATTTTTTTATCTCTAAATTGATGTAAAGTCGTGTTTGTGCGATAATATTTCCGGAAGTTATAGCGGAAAAACGTCGAAATTTCACTTAAATTTTAATTAATTCAAATTCTAATTAAAAATTCGAAAAAAGGGCTCCGAGGTGCACATTTCCGACCTCCAAGGTATACATGTACCAAATTTGGTAACTGTAGGTTCCACGGTCTGACCTGTAGAGCGCCAACACACACACACAAACACATTGAGCTTTATTATAAGTATAGATATAGAAGACATTTTTCATGTTTTTTAATGATATATGCTTCTTTCCTATTAATTGCAATGTAATATTCTTTTTTGAAAAATAAAGCCCATCAACATATATACCAAACAGGACCTAAATGATCTCTAGAAATAGAGGTGTGGTGTAGTATAACGGTATCCGACTACGTTCAAAACATTGGTAATCGATCCCATTGGGGAATTTTTATTTAATTGTTATTTCTTGTAGTTCAGGCTTTCCTCTTTCCAAAACAGTTTATGTTTCTTAGAAAAATAAGGCCTGACTTATCTTCCAGGGTCACATATTTTTCAGCAAAAATTTGCCTTTCAATTTTCTCAAAACTTTAATTTTCATTAAAAAATTCTCAACCGTAAACATGGTATCTCAAAATCTAATACAGGTATATATTATATAAAAACTTCAACGTGTATTTTAAATAATAAGGGCAATGAAAAGAACAAAAGCTTTTGTTGGTAAAAAACTTTTTTTTATTTATAGGTGTATTTAGAAAAAATAAGCTGTGAATTTATGGAAAAAAAATGAATATATATGTATATTTTTACTCTTAACTTCTTCGCATCTCAAAAAATTTCGGAGATTTTGGTTCATTTCATTCATCTTTATTATCTATAACTTTCGTACAAAGATAAATAGGATTGCTTCATTACAATTTTGTGTAGAGTGTCGTCTGTTTTGTTAAATTTTATTACAATTTACTAGAAATTTTTCAATTTCTCAAAGTAAAATTTCAAATATTTTTTGTAGTTGCGGTATTTGTTTTATAATTGACGCTTTTAGAAATCATAGTTTTAAATAGTTTTTAAAAAATTCAAATTTTCAAAATTTTTGCATTCAACGTAGATGGATACTTTAAGTTTTACTTACTTCACTAATATAGATTTTTTAACTAAATTTCTTGACGAAATTCTAATTACATAATGATATTTTAGACAAGATAGCGATATGCAGGAAAATATAAAAGAAATGTATAATAGTTTAAATCGTTTAAATCGTTTGTATAATAGTTTATATATATATATATACACCGAAGAGCCATTACATTATGACCACCCTCCATCTATGAGAATGGGCTCGTCCAGGAGCAGAACCACTGCGCGTGCATGGTTGATATTGGAGTATATAAAATGGGAATGCAGCGTCTTTCTAAACACAGTGCGATTAGCCACATAATGGGAAAAGCAGCGGATTTATCAGACTTTGATAAAGGTCAAATCGTTATGGCTCGGCGACTTGGAACATCAATATCAGAAACGGTGTGTTTAGTGGGCTTTTCACGTGCAGTTGTTGTGAGCACATACCAAAGGTGGTGCAGGGATGGTGAAACGGCAAGTCGCCGGCCAAAAGTGCGTCGTCCACGCCGCATTGATTCCAGAGGAGAGTGGAGATTGCTATGCACTGTTCGCCGTGACCGAAGGGCTACAACAGCCGAAATCACCACCAGCTAGAACAGTGGTGACCCAGGCAGTGTTTCTCAACACACTGTGCAGCGTACATTGCTGTGTATGGGCATACGCTGCCGGAGGCCGAAGCATGCTCCTGCACTAACGGAAAGTCATCGCCAAATGCGTCTGCTATGGGCCAAGAAACATCGGGATTGGACACCAGAGGAATGGAAGAAGGTTGCATGGTCCGACGAATCACGTTTTCTGGCCCATCACCTCGACGGGCGTGTGAGAATACGCCGATTTCCAAATGAATCCCTTGCTCCCGGATGCACAGTTGGACGGAGACAAGCCGGTGGTGGGGGTATTATGGTGTGGGCAATGTTTTCATGGAGCATAATAGGACCCATAATCCCTATAGAACAATCCTTGACGTCTGGAAGGTACATGAACATGGTTGCAGACCAGGTTCACTCATTTATGGGAACAGTGTTTCCGGCGGAGGATGGCGTGTACCAAAAGGAGAACGCACCATGTAATAAAAGTTGAATCATCATGGATTGGTTCGAGGAACATTCCAGGGACTTTCAAGTCATGTCTTTGCCCCCCAAACTCACCTGACATTAATCCAATAGAGAATTTGTGGTCCTACTTGGATAACCAAATTCGTGCTGTCACGCCACTCCCTCGCAATATGATGGAATTGCAGGACCAGTTGGTGAGCGCTTGGTACCAGATACCTCAGACTACCTATCAGCACCTTGTGGAATCAATGTCACGGCAAGTACTAGCAGTTTTGAGGGCTAGAGGTGGCCCTACATGTTATTAGCAGGGTTGTCATAATGTAATGGCTCTTCGGTGTATATATATATATATATTAAAATTTTAAACCAATTTTTGAAGTCCTTAAAATAAAATAATATTTTTATATTATATAAATATTCAAAAAAATTAGATAAAACTTACAAAAAAAAGAACAAGATACCGAAAAATATTTAACATCTGAATAAACATAGAATAAGAAATATTTCATAAAGGTTCATATACTGAAAAATGATAATAAGTAGAAAAAGACAATTTTTCAACCACAAAAAATTTGAAAATTGAACCAAAGTCAAGAAATATTCGCCAAAGTTTGTTTCCAAAGTCCCGTAATTGAAATTTCAGAGCAGGTATTGAATAAAAAATAAAGTTATAAAAGTAACTAGTCAACTGAAATCTGCCTCAAGAGATATAGAACTAAAAAAAAAAATCTTTTGAATTTGGGTTATCAAAATAAAAAGCATCCCAAATATACTATATTTCATCACATTGACTTTAATATTGAAATAGAATACCAGCAAAAAAATTGTTACACAGAAAAATTCAGAAGTTGAAGTTCTTTACAAAAAAAACAAAAAAAAAACACAAACGAGGAAAAAATCGTTTGTTTATTTGGCTTGTTGTTTCTTTCTAATATTGTAGTATTTTCGATTTCCTCTTTCGTAAATGCTTGCTCGCGGTAGATTTCAACAAAGAAAAACTAATCTAAAATAGTTTAAAAACTCGGAAATAGTACTGAAGATCGAAAATTGTGTTTGGTTTAGAATGAAAAATCAGAGACATTATATAGCGTTCTCATCTTATAAAAGATATTTTATAGTTTTTTTAAAACCATTTTTTCAATCCATTTTTGTTTGAAAGAATTAATAAAAAGAAAAGAATTGCGAGAAAGTATAAAATTGAATCAACTTACACTAATACATGCGGTGAAAAGATTTTTTTTCAGTTGTATTTGTTGTCGTTTATTGTCCTGAAGTTTAGATTAAAACTTTACAAGACTTTACTTGTAAAGAACAATAACGAAAAAACTATATAGTTCGAAAAAATATAGAAATTAAAATGTCAGAGATATTGACTAAGAAATACAAAGTAGTAGCGAAGTAGGACAAGTGATGCAGACATAATATCATCATCGATATATATCGTCCAAAACATATCGATATTTTTCGATATATCGCGATATCATCATTTATTTATGGCTATTTTAAATTATAAATAGCATCTCTTAATGTATTGACAGATAAGAACGACTCCAAATAAAAGGAAGCTTCAATTTATGTAAGAAACACACACACACACACACACACACACACACACACACACACACACACACACACACACACACACACACACACACACACACACACACACTGGTTAGAAAATAATTTTATTAAACCCAATTAATAAACCGCAAACAATGGTTGAATTTTGCAATTTATAAAATTGCATTTAAAACAAGGATTTTTCTGTAATAGAATAAGAGCATTTATAGAAATACAAACAAAAACTCTGTATGAAGATAAAAATAAACAAAGAGTAACAAAAATAAATGTTAACTGATAACCAACACGAAATAGAAAACCTGAATTAATTGACCATGATTTATTGTATCGTTATTTATCGTAAACTATTATTCATGATCATGATTTGGATATATCGATATTTGTCGAAAAATGACATTGAAAAACTGATTTCTTTCGATAAATCGAAAAACAGAGCAGCCCTGCAGACAAATAGGGAGATCGTTTCATGCGCTTTTCTCTAAAACTGGAAGTTCTTTACTTTTTTTTTCGCTTTAAATTTTCCGAAAATAAAAATAATCTACTTCGTAATGTTGAAACATTTGCATTATGCATTAACAAGTTTAAACTAATAAAAGATCGTAGTTTAGTTATGAACTGAGAGCAGACTCCATATCAAAAAATACAACTCAACATGGTCAAATCGCATGAAAAATAACTGCAATAAAAATAAAAAACATGTTGTCTACACTATTTTACATATTTGGTGTATATTTTATGTTGTTGTTGTCTAATGCCACTTGTTCATACCAAGCCCGAATGAGCAGAGCTCTTTCGAATCAAGGCAGAAGCCTTTCATTGTTAAAGAGCACCGTTCAGGTGAAAGGACGACTTGGCTCGAACACACACGACACAACCCTTTTTAGGGGGTTCTCGAACTCATTCATACACTCATTCATCCATCCTCAAGTCAGAATTTAGATCCCAATCAGAGATAGACTCATCCCTGATTCAGTATCCCCCAGAGGTATCGGTTTGTTATGGGAACTTGGGGGACTTTGCAGTCACCACCTATTTAACGTGCCGCAACTGCCATTAGCCAGCACGGTGGTCTTTGGACTAGATGAGGACAGCACTCGGGACCTTTCGGTTTCAAGACCGGCGCTCTACCAACCAGGCTATCCCGCCCCGTTGTATATTTTATTATGCTCTACCTGACTTACATACCATGACTTTATTTTGTAATATGAAAAATTAATTCGAAAAATAAACTTTCACATGCTTTTTATTTATTTTGTGTTCACACTTGACCTGTTAGAAGACGGCCATTAAGCACGTATGAGCAGAAAAGGTCTGACTTATGTTTGCCAAAAAATTATAAGACATATTTAGCCATTCTATGCTTAGCTATAAATCGCCAAAATGGCATCCTTGCATTTTTTCCTCTTTGTATCGTATAAAAAGGATAGGCATTGACGCAAATAAGTATGTTAAAATTTTAAGAAAAAGCGTACAACATTATTAAATTTGTAAAAAACTATAGAAAAGAAACGTAAAATAAAATGAAAAACAAACGCTCAGTCTGGCATCAGAATGAACAAAGAGCAAAAGAATGTCGAAATTAATCTACGATAAATGATCTTTTTTTCTAACAACAACAACAAAAAAAAAAAACCACTCCAAATTTTGCAGAAGCATGCGCAGTAAGAAAGAAATATTATAGTATTGCATGTTGTTTTCCCTTCTGGACAATTACTTGTTGTGAACCGAACAGCTTATTATTATTTATTTTTTTTGCTTTTCTACGCATGCGCAGCCTGCTTGCTGTCTTATAACTGACAGCGTGTAAATCTGGCATTATTTTCGAATCCTCTTAGGCAGTTTTCGATTTAGTATAAAATTTTTTAAGGTATCCGACTACTTTAAAAACACTTATTACAGACCACATTGGTTAATGGTTTTTGTAAATTGTTATTTCTTGTAGTTCAGACATTCCTATTTCCGAAACAGCTTATCAATTCTAAGAAAAGGAAGGCCTGACCTATAATCAAATAACATATATTTTTCAATCAAAATGTGTCTTTTACTTCTGTTTTCTTAAAGCTTTAATTTTCACAAAAATTATTCACCGTTAGCATGATATCTCAACAAGTAATAGAGGTATATGCATAAAATTTCCAGTGTGGGTTTTAAATAATATGGGCAATGAAATGAACCAAATGTTTTATTGTTGGTGTAATACTTTTTTATTTATAGGGTTTAAAAAAAATTAATTTAAGAATTTATGAAAAACATGCATATATAAGTATATTTTTACCCATAGCTTGTTTGCATCTCTAGATTTTCTGAGATTTCATTCATCAGGACATTCTATAACTCGTATACAAAGAAAAATAGGATTGCTGCATTGCAATTTAGTGAAGAGTGTGAACCGTTTTGGTAAAATTTCATTAAATCTTACAACAAATTTCCCTATTTCTCAAAATATAAAATATTTTCAAACAATTTTGTTGTATTTATAGTGTTTTGCATTATAAATGACAATATATCTAAAAACCAAAGTTTCTAAAATATCCATTTTTCCATAAATTTACCTTCGAACATAGACGGATACCTTCATGACTCAGTATATTTCATCTTGAAAATTTCTTCAAATGATATATATTTTATTTCCGAGATTCGATTCTCTCAGATTTCTCTTTTAGATTTCCGAAATTGCATTAAAAATTTCTTTAATTAAATATCTTTTAAAAATTATACATTATTTATTTATAGCTCTTTTCAAAACATATACAATTAATTTTACTCTGAGACATGAATTTAGTAAGTGTGTGTATAAAGAAAAATAATTTTTATAAAATTTAATAATATATCTTTCATTTAAAAAGAAATTTATGAATAAACTAATTTCATATATTTTAAACTCCCAAATTATTCAGAAATATATTTTTTTTACAAAAATTAATTAAGAATCGATTAAATCTTAGCTTCCAAAAGCCATTAATCATCAAGCAGTTGACAGATAACCTATTTAATTATTTGTTGTACTTAGCAATTAAGTTGAAACTTTAATGAAATGCGTTCTCATCTGAAATATTTTCGTAGTTTGTTCGAAATAAATCACAAAATTAAAATTAAGGAAATGACAAAATATTTACAGCACAAACAAAGAATTAATCTCTCGCTTATACCTTTTAATTAAAAAATTTAAACCGATGATGAAAAATTACTTTTACCTTTCATTTAAAAAAACACCTAACACATATTCTGACGAGAACAGAAATTAATATATTAGTAAAGAACTTTAGCAAATTTATTTATACGTGGTTAATATTTATTTAAAGACTTTTTATGTCAACAAGATTTTTATTTTGAATTAGCTTTCTGTTTGTGAAGAAAAACGATAAAACAAAGCTTTCTAGAGAAAGTATATTTCCTCTTATTCTCAAAAATAGATTTAAAACATTATAAGCAATTTCGATGACATGGTAGGCATGTTTATTATGTTAGATTTCAAATTATAAACTCATAATAATTTTAAGTTATAAACTCGTAATAATATTATAGTGTTAGTACTCCAACTATTGCTTTTAAGAAACAACTTATATCTGCATACTAAATTGCCAAATTTATTTTTTATTGAGAATCTGGAAGTGCAAACGATAGTTGTGAAAGAATGAGAATTAGAGGAAGCCTAATCTGTTTCCATACACGTAATATAATAATGCCAATTTATTATGTTATATTTCTAATTATAAACTCGTAATAATTTTAAATTATAAACACGCAATAATATTATAATGGTAGTACTCCAACTATTATTTTTTAAAAAGCAGCATTTACCTCCATACTAAATTATAGAAGATATTTTTTATTGAAAATCTGTAAGTGCAAACGACAGCTGTGATGGAATGAGAATTAGAGGAAGTCTAATCTGTTGCCATATACATAACATAATAATGCCAATTTATTATGTTATATTTTCTAATTATAAACACGTAATAATATTATAATGTTAGTACTCCAACTATTACTTTTAAGAAACAACATTTATCTCTGTACTAAATATTATTTGAGGAAATGGAAGTTACAAATTTTAGCTGAAAAATAGGTGACCCTGGATGAAAGGTAAGGCCTCCGTTTCCCTAGAAAAGATAATCTGTTTTGGAAAGAGGAGAATCTGAACTAAAAGAAATATCAATAAAAAATATTCGCCAATGGGATAGATAGCCAGCGTTTTTAACGTATTCGGATACCTTAAAGAAAAAAGACTCAATGATAAAATCACCAATAAATTCACACCTCACAATTGCACAATCAGTTGTTATTATTGAGACCATTGGGAAACAAAGCACCCAGATTTTGATTATTCATAGTTGGTTCTAAAGAAAAGTACTCCTCATCTGACCATATAATTTGTAAAGATTACGAGACATCAGCTGCTATTCTCGACAAAAATCGCCAAGAAAATTCATTTCGCGTTTGGTGGCAGTATTTACATCACATAGATCTTATACGAATACCAATTTAAAATAGAAAGCAGACATTTTCGTGAACTTGGCTACCAAGGATTCGGTAACTCACGTTACAACGATGGAGCACTTGCTGTGGAATATCTGGAACTGAAGACTTTTTCAACCATAGCAGCAAAGTCTTCTTTGAGAATTTCTTTCACAACCGGTTTCCGACAAATGTTGGAGCCACAACCAAATATCAAATATCCGAGCTTTTCAAATTTTATATCATCTTCATCAAACATATCTCAGACTGGATTCCATTTAGCAATCCCATTAAACGACGGTATTCAAGCAAAGCAACTAAGGTATTTTATTTAATTAAGGTTTTGCTTTTTTAAGTTTAAACACACACTAATGTTTACCTTGGTTTCTTTATGCTCTGTTTGGGCTGGTGGCGCCATCTCATAGATTCTAATTATTAGTTATAATTTTTTTTGTGTGTTTATGTAAAAATGTACATTTTTTCAGGAAAGACACCTATTTACGTAAAAAGTGAAATCTTATCTAAATATAAAATTGGGTCCAAATCCTTAGAAATACTGCTTGATACACGATATTAATCTATAAACAAGAATTGCTTATTTAAAGATGCAAGATAATCGTAGTAACCTTAAATACTATAGACATATTAAATCCTTTATATAAATGTTCTAAAAGCAGGCCAATTCCTTTTTCTTGTTCTTATCTTTCTAGAAAACATCGTATTTAATATTCATTTAATTTAAATTATTTGGAAAATACATACATTTGTAGACATAATGACTTTTATTTAAATTAAATTCTTTACCTATTTATCATAAGTCACTGTATTAGAAAGTATAAAAATTCGAAACACAATTCAGTTCAAATTATTTAAATTTTTCATTAGTGTCTAAAATCTGTAAGAAAAGCTACAGCACCATGATTGTTAATATCTGTATGCTCCTAATGTTCCTTAATGTCTGACTGTCCAATGTTGAGGTCTCCATAACAGACAAATTGAATCTTTTCCCTTACTTGGAAAATAATGTGAACAAAAGCCAGCATTATGTCAGCTTCACCAACGGTTTTCTACTGGACTCATTAAAGTTTTAGTGCACTGGCCATTAAGGCTCTGAATAGCACACATTTTCAAAAGCCGTCTCAAAACACTTTGCAGTTATTCATGTCTCCGCTTTGAATGGAATACTTCTGGTAAGTGCTTTTAAAATTTTGAGGCAAATATGATGCAATTTTGGCACACAGACGACGTAAATATTTTTAGACGGTTATTCGAAAGTAAAGACTGTAAATTATATTTCCGCTCTCTAACCCAAATGTCATTATGTGAAATATCAATTCAATTCCCTGAAAGAAAATAGTACAGCATTTCGCAGTCGACCACACCAAATCTTATCGATACTTTTACGTTCAGTGGTGGTGGGGTGGTAGGCTGTATACAAGAAGAAGACGTACATCATTTCATCCATTTAGATTTGGAGATGTGTGGTGATATCTTATTAAGCCAATAAAAGCCACTAAACATTGGTGATCACTTTTGTAAAGGGGATATGTTACTCGACTGGAAATCGGAAGGCAGCAATTTCGTTGTTTGGCGGAATTAAATTTCCATTTTGGCACGACTCCACAATAAACTCGCCACACCTGTGACTTCAGACTATGTGCAATCTCTTCGCTCGCCATAACGCTTGGTGCTACCGAAATACTCTCTTCGCTCGCCATAATGCTTAGTGGCACTATAAATCCTTCGTCATTCAGCAGACTCATTGGTGGGAGATTATTGTGGTGATAACTTAATAAGCCAGTAACAGCCACTAAACATTGGTGATCCCTTTTGTGTAGGGGATATGTTACTCGGCTGCAAATTGGAAGGTCGCGAGTTCGATCCTTGGTGGAATTCAACCTCCATATTGGCGCTACTCCATAATACAACTCTCCACAGATGAAATGGAACCATGAAAGGCAACCATATGGTTTTCCGAGATTGTCGCTATTATTATTAGCTCTTTGCATGTATTTTAATCAGCGACATCTATTGGTAGACATGTGATGTACCTATAGAAACGACAATGGTTTTGAGTTTACCAATTTACCATTACTTTATTGCTATTATTTTCAAATTTTCCCAAGTAGTATTAATTATTTTTTTTGCATAAAGACCGCAATCATGGAATACTTGAAATTGTATTATCGACATCAATTGCTTTTTATGTTTGATTGGGAGCAATCTTCTACCTAAACCCATCAGGCACTTTTAGGAACTTACGTCAATGTTGTTTAATCATATCATAATCGTTCGCTTTTGGTTTCAACGATTTAAGAGTGGTGATTTCGATTTCAATGATGAAAAACGGCCTAGAAACCCAAAAAAGATCTAAGACAATCTATAAGGCAAGATTTATTAGACAAAAATGAGAAAACATTGTAGAAGATGATGAGAAATATTTTGATTGATACATATATTAGGTATCAATTTTTCTCAATTAATACCTTTTTAAAATGAAAAAATATAAAATACATGAAAGTGATTAGAAAATTTTAGTTACATTATTTAAATATAACTTAACGTCTATGATTCTATGAAATTTCCCGACACTGAAGTCATGCTACTTTGATTATTTTATTTAAACTCTATTTATTGTGCAGATTAATCTTTTTAATGTAGATATTCCCTTAAAGTAAGAACGCAATTTAAAAAGGAAATATTCGGTTAATCTATCTTCTGAGTTTCGTGGTGTTGTAGCTTTACTTTTTTTTAAATACATTTTCTACATTATAATTAGATTTTAAACTGGATATTTCTTCATCGATTTTCAATGGTGGTAGAAAATCCCTCGGTTAATTATTTGAAGAAACAGCGAAAGCAATAAGTAATTCGTGGCAACAATGTAATCTATTTTAGTAAATTGGGCAAAAAAGTTTTTTTTTTTGAAGTTGGATGAAAATATTTTTAAAAATTGCCGACTTCAGAAAAAAAATCCCCTAACTACAATTAAATTGATATTATCAAAAACACAATGTTTTTAAATTTTGAAAAGATGTAAAATTTATCATTAAGTAATAAAGATTTCGGAAATCATTGCTGAAAAATTATGAATTTAAATTAATTTTTCGATTAATCAGAATTTCAGAAAAGATAAAATTGTTCCGAATTGCATATTCTCATACTTCAAGTTTGTTTTAATTTTGGTAACTATAGGTGAAATGTTTTGACCTGTAAACTGCAAATTTATAGACAGACATGCACAAACACTTTCTCCTTTATCATAAAAAAAGATGAAGGGAATAATATGTGTAATCTGGAAAAAACTGAATAAAAATTTTAAGATTCCGTGTTGTATGTATTACTTTAATTAATTAAAATTCTCATTAAATTTCCAAAAAAGTCTTTCTTATGTTTACATTACTTATTTAAAAAATACATATATGTCTGCTTTGTTAGCTCTATGTCAAAGGATTTTGTCTGTAATGAGTTAACCGCCAATCTGAAAGCATGCAAGTTCATGCACATACTCATGCGCACGCACACACACACACAAGCACACGCATATAAACAAAAGCATACAATACGCACGCACCCGCACAAGCATACATACACACATATATATAAACAAACGCACACACAGTCAGACAAATAACAAACAAACACAAGCACGCAACAAACACAAATACATACAAACACGTACATATGCACACACTCAAATGAACATACACATACACACATGAAAGAACAAGCAAACACATGTTCACTCAAACAAACATATGCATGTAGCAAACGTACACACACACACACACATGAACAAACACATATACACACAAACACATACATTTATTTTTATTAATAGTACAGGTGCATCAATTAAGAACAGAATCACATTGTAGGAACTAGAACCAGTTTGTAATTTGAAGAAGAATAATCAACACATCAGTTTTTAGAGTAAACTGCGTTGAAATTTTTAATAATAATATCCTTTATTGGATATCGAAAATAGATTTCTGAGATTAGTATCTCCACTTTGAATGAATGCGAAAGCTTTGATGATTCCTATCCAAAATCATGGAGCAAATATGTCGCAAATCAGTCCCATTCACAAAGCAGAATATTTATCTTCATTTACCACTTGAATGATTCCCCTACGAATGGGAGATTATAATTGAAGAATGTTTATAGGAGTCTCCATTTACGCACCGAAATTCGAGTACTTTCGGTCTGGATTTGAATTCCCCACGCCGCTGTTTATGTAGAATATTTACTGAATCTCCAGATTCGGTTGAAGTGAATGAGTTCCATTTTCTAGGAGTAGATGCTGGGATAGATTAGAGGAGTAAATATCTGGGTGGAATTTCCTTTAAATAAAATATTTGACTTAATTAGTAATGATTCTCAATCGGATATTTTCAGATAGAGAACTTAAGAAGGAAGAGATGCCTTTATTCGTAAGATTCATAATATCTGCCAAGTTTCATACATTTATTAAAAACCATTAATCTTATGGAAGTAATTAATTTATTCAAATCATTAAAAAACAATAATTTAAAATACTTTTAAGGTATCGGACTACTTTAAAATCGCTGGTTATCGATCACATTGGTGAATGTTTTTTTCATTGTTATTTCTTGTAGATCAGACTTTGCTCTTTGCAAAACAGTTTATCTTTTCTGGGAAAAGGAAGGCCTGATCTATCATTCAGGGTCACAAATTTTTCAGCTAAAATTTGTCTTCAATTTTCATAGAACATTAATTTTCATAAAAATTTGGAACTTTAACATGATACCTCAAAAGCTAATACAGGTATTTACATAAAAATTTCAGCTTGCGCTTTAAATAATATAGGCAATGAAATGAACCTAAAGTTTTATTGTTGGTGAAATTCTTTTCCATTTATTGGTGTACGAAATAATGACAAATTGGTGGTATTAAATAATGAAAAATAAAATAAATTAAAACTAACCTAAAAACGTTATATTTAAAAGTATAAGTATATACGAAAAATATATAACATAAATACAATTTAATAACAAAAACACACAACTAACGTTAAAAAAAAACTTATTTTCATTGTATATCCAAAACAAAACAAAACAGCCAATCAAGTCCGATCAAATCCATTTTATTTGTGGATTGAGATGGAGATAATTACAACAGTATTATACATATAGTTTTTAAACTTTTAATTTAAATGAAAATGCAATTGACAGCAATCACGGGTGAACTTTCAAAGCCAGTTGGCGTAACGCACATATATGACTTTCCTACGCCGGTTGGGATAATGCAATACAGATTGGAAAATTTTTATTTCCTTTATTCTGTTTTCTTTTAATTAAAAAGTACTTCAGAATGAATCCGAAAGATCGATTCATTAACAACATTTTATTTTAAATACATCAAACACATACATCAAACATATACATTATACATCAAACACAAAGAAAATGAATAGAATCGTTCGAAATAATCTGTCGAAATTTCCTAACCCTAGCCTCATTTCTGATGGGGTAAAAAAACTGATGCCTTATTCACCTTTGGCGGGATTTGGCTTCAGCTATTTGGCGCGAAAGTTACTTTTTAATGAATAAAAACTGAACCTCTCAATGAACCGGAATAAAAGGTAGCCCATGTTCTATTCCTGACTAATAAATATATCTTTGTGCTAAATGTCATCCCATTCCGTTCTGCCGTTCTGGCGTGATTGAGTAAAATCCAAACATTCAAACCTTCACACTTATGTATTAGTATAGATTTGTTGCTTGTTATTTGGTTTGTATTATTTCTTGCAACAAGTGCTGACTTTGCATACTTTTCATTTTATGCTTTGTTACTTGTGTCGTGATTTTCTGAGTAATAAAACATAATAATTTGCTATCGAGCCTGTTTGTATAAAAGATGTTAGAAAGGATCTCAATACAGAGACTCTTTATAATACTACTATAATCAATAAAATGTGCCTTCATCGAATTATTCCAAGTTAGTCATCGCTTATTAGTCATTGCACGTCTGTGTACCGAATGTATCTATTTAATTTTAGTACTAGTATTGTAGTACTAGTGTACTAGTATTTGTTGTGTTAACATATATTCAAATAAACGCGGATAAACTTCCTCTGAATGAATTTGCCTCATAATTTGATAAAAAAATTTTAAATTTGTTGTAAAAACCCTACAACCAATTTCAACCGTCTAGCTCAAATCTTTTTTAGTTATCCTTGTCGCAGGGAGACAGAAATTTTCCAAAAATATGCTTTTCAAACTGAAACTTTTCAAAATGTTGAATTTGAAAGTTTTGACGATTGCAATACTTTCTCGATACTGAATATAAGGAAAAATAAAAATAAAGACTGAAAATATAAGTCAAGGTGACAGAAAGAACTAGAAAAGAATTGGTTGGTTTGTTGCCAAGTAGGAGCTGAAGCCTTGTCAGCTCTATTTCCCCTTTCCTAAGGGAAGAAAAGTTGGATTTTGTCTTTTCATAACGTATTTTGTGTACAGTCATATCTTGAGATCCTTCATCTTATTTAATCATTTTTTATCATTCTTTATTTTCATTTTTTTTTCTTCGCTTTTCCCCAATAAATTTCAGTTCGAAAAAGAAAATAAAAAATTGAAAAGAAATGACAAATTTTTAAATATTTCATGGAATGCAGTAGTTCTGCTACTCTAATATGCAGTATTTATGAAAAACGAATGTATGTTATTACAGTATCATGTATACTTCTAATGTCAATCAGGGTGATCAGCGAATAAGCCCTGATTTCAAAATTAAATATCTCTACAACAAAGATCGATAGAGCTATGCGGTAAACTGTACGTTTATAAGCAAAACTGTACAAATGCTGAACAAAAACTTAGAAAATTTAGTTACAAAATCGTTAACAGATGGCGCTCTCATCACAATGCCCATAGACGCTTTCAGTGCGATGTCGAAAATGAAATAAGACTCCCGATCTGACTCCTTGTGACTTCTTTCTGTGGGGAGCATTGAAAGACACTGTCTATAGAAACAATCCCGCCACTCCAGATGAGCTTGAATCGTCGATGGGTGTTGCATGTGATTCCATTTCCGTTGAGACATTGCAAGACGTGATGTCAAATTTCATTGCTCGATTTCCACCTCATTGTCTCGAAAGGTGAACATTTTGAAAAAATTGTATTTTGATTGCAAAGACCGCATCACTTTATTGTTTTTTAGACTCTTTTCAAAGAAAGAGTTTTGTAAGCAGAGCGTCATCATAACGATTTTTTAGACTCTTTTCAAAGAAAGAGTTTTGTAAGCAGAGCGTCATCATAACGATTTTTGTAACTAAATTTTTTAACCTTTGTACACTATTTTTACAGTTTTGCTAATATACGTACAGTTTACCGCATAATTCTATCAATATTTTTTGTAGAGATATTTAATTTTGAAATCACGGCTTATTCGCTGATCACCCTGTATTTGGCACAAGATATTTTCTAAAATGTTATCTTAATTGATTTCTGTGCTTTTATTTAAAAATGCATTCATATTGAATACTACCAAGTATTTGAAGAAATGTCAATCAACAAAGATTTTCATATAAAAATGAACCAAACAACTATTTCGAACAATTGTACAAAATAGGAAATTTCCATATGAAAAAAATTTAAAATTGCTTAAAAAAAGAATGTTACTATGGTGAACCTTTCACAAGTTTTTACAGCTCAAAATGTTTCTTAAAATGTTGTAGAACTACTTCAAACATATGCTGAAAATTCTTCAGAATTTAAAGAAAAAAATATATATTTCAGTGAATTCTGTTTATTTAAGAAACTGCTTATTTTTAAATATTTACTTATATTTCTGAGAAACAGTAAATGTTTTTTGATAAAGGTACATGCATTTGGCTATAAATGTTTGTAGATGTTCCATTAAGGATTTAAACGTCCATTCGCACGTGATGTTTCCAAGGCAACGGTACAAATCACTTGATAAGCAGAATGCATCAGAAAAGATAACTCTGAACAATTTTGAAATTATTTTGGTTGCCATTTCGAGAATATAAAAAATCCACATCGTTTTTTTTACGATTGTTTCAACTGATGCTGAATTCAGAAATGATTACGAGAGAAAATGAAAGTGAAATTTTTCTATCGTTATTCACAAAATATACAATTCTTTTGCAGTTTCTAGTTTTGAAGCATTATATTAAACAAATCTGATAAAAAATTCAGAAATTCAGAAATTATTTTTATTTTTCATATCATTCTATGCGCAGTAACTGCAATTAAGGTATCCGACTTCGTTCAAAGGAAAATTTTTGAAAAATTGGATTTTTTAAAAACAATTTAAATGTATGGTTTTTAGATATATTGCTAATTATAATACTAAATACTATAAATACAAAAAATATTTGCAAATATAATAGTTTTTGAGAAAAAACAAAACTTTTAGTAAATTTTAATGAAATTGAACCAAAACGGTTAACACTCTGTTCAAAATTGTAATTCAGCATTTTTATTTTTCTTTGCACACAAGTTATAAAATATAATAATAAATGAAATGAACCAAAATATATAAAAAAAATTGAGATGCAAAGTAATTATGGTTAAAATATGTGTATGTATGCCTTTTTTTAACAAACCAGAGGGTGACCGAGCTCCGCTCGGAGAAAACAGGTATCGAAGCTAACTCGAAGATTTAAATTTTCAATTGTGATTTATCAAAACAATACATGCCGTAAGAAAATTTGTGAAACCATTGGTGAAAAGATAACCGGTAAAAGTGCACCATTGTAAACTATTCTAAACAAAGTTAGAGTTTAGAAAGGGAACTATTCTATACAAAGGTAAAGGTAAAGATTGAAGTGTGTTGAAGTTCAATATTTTTGACAAATTTATTTAAAGAACCAAAAATATATACATACATAAGAAACATATAAACATATAACAGCATAAACATAAAACTTTATTAGTTCGCCATATTGGCTAT
>JAPMOQ010035010.1:284759-296319 GCA_026543055.1 Argiope trifasciata | reverse complement strand
TGCGTCAAGTGAGTCTGACGACTTTGCGTTGGTGCGTCAAGTGAGTCTGACGGTCTTGTGTTGCTGCATCAAGTAGGTCTGACAACTTTATGTTGCTGATGGAGAGATGGCGCCAAGAGAGCTCTTGAAAATTCATCACGTCTGAGGTCATCAATTTGGCGTAGGTGTTGGCGGAATTGTGCCAATACGTAGGTTGAATTCCGCCAAGGATCGAACCTGCGATGTTCGGGTTTGAAATCCACTATCTTATCCACTATACAAAAATGGCCACCAATGTTTTGTGGTAGTTATTGGCTTATTAAGATGTCACCACATGTCCATCTTTTTGTCTGATTATTCTGTAACAAAGAAAACCCCAAAACGATTTGCATTAGATGGAATGAAATTAGATATATGGTTTTTACACCAAATTTGTAGATTTCTATCAAATTTTGATCAAACTATAGATGATGTCTGTTTGACCATATGTTCATATAATTAATTTAACACGATACATAATTATAGATACATAATTTAACACGATTATTACAAAGAAAAATAACAAAGTAGATAAAATTTTATACTCAGAATCAATATCTATATTCTAGATACCTTTCAAAACTTGAGCAAATTCTACAAAGTTACTGACCGTCTGTCGGTCTATACTTTTGGAAAATGGTTTGGATTTAACACGATACCTCAAAAAGGCGCATATTTTAATATATCAAATTTTGTATGGGATATCAGAGTCGTCGACCGCAACAAATCCTATCGATACTGCTGCGTTCAGTGGTGGAGGGGTGTATGCAAGAAGGGATGTCAGAGCTACTTATGTAGACTGTGTCTTATTTTTGTCTTAACCGCTTGGGAAAAAACCGTTTAAAATAATTTTTTTAGGATTCTATTAAACTCATGCCAGAGAATGATCGCCAAATCACTCGCCAAGGATGACATGACAGATTCTGTAAAAATGCTCTATTCAGTCCAAGAATTAATATTTCATAAGTACTGTACTCCAATGTTATGTTTAAGCGTTGTCTGGGAAAACACCAGAATTAGAGTTTGCTGTTAAGGTTTTTGGAGACCACTCCCACTGGTTATTTGCCAAAAAATTAAGAATATTTCATAATTTATGAATTCAAATAAAACTGAGAATGTCATTTTCAATCGAAAGATGGCGCTGAGACAATTTTATTGTTCAACTCAATTACTTTCAATAAATGCTTCGACTGCCGCTTTTGGGAACAATTTAATCAAGCCGAGAACCTTATTTCAATGCATGGATTTTAGAAATGTATATTTATTAGAAGAAATTCTATAAGACAACTCCAGCTTTTCTGTGAATTTTCGTTCAAGTGTGACGGTATCCCCTTCCAAATTACTAATGCTATTTCAATCTCTGGAATGAAAGTGGGATCTTATGAAAATATGAATTCATTCGCTTTTATTCTAAGTTTAATTAACTTTGAAAGGGATTCTTTATTTCATGAACCGGAAAATAGGCTAGAGAAATTTATATAAATTAAAATACAAACATGCATTCTGTATTTGATTCATTATTTTTCACATTAAAATGCATGTTTCGATTGCAGTTATCAATTATTTCCTATCTCGATCATGATGGAACTGTTCATGAATAAATCATAGTCAAAATTGACTTCTTTATTGATTCCTTTATTCCAGGAATAAATTGTTTTTCTGATTCATACTCTCTGTCTGATTCATAGAGTATGAATCCGTCTGATTAATACTCTCAATGAAATATAATTATTGAAATGGTTACAGAGATACTTACTTGCCTGGTTTGCCATTTTTGACTAAAAAAATCACAATTTTTCTAATATTATTTTCTTTAAAACACCATTTATTTACATTTCTAAATCTGTGTTGGTTTTGTGTTTACGATTAGTAAATCGAAAGATGTAGACGTTTCTTTAAATCAAGATTAACGAAACCGAAACCAGATGTAACACGGAAATAATCGAAAGCCAGTTTCTTTGTGCTTTAATGGCATTAATATTCACTAATTAAAATTCAATAAAGCTTCTGTTGCGAAATGTGAGTGCGCAGGGCATGTTCAAAAGCGATTGGTTATTCTATTAAATTTTTAAGGATCTCTTAAAGGTCTCGGGTGTAATGGAAGTCTTACAGAAAATAAGTCTACTTTTATTAAATTATGTGACCAAAATCTTCTGAAATCTTCTGAATCCTTCACGGGAAAAAACAAAACATTACAGAGAATTTGAACAATCTGTTATGGACAATTATTCCCCAAAATACGTTTGCTCAGTTGAAAATTTTGCGTTTAGGGAACTAATATGGTGGTACCGTTATTCTTCGAGGGGTTTTCTGGCACAACAGAAATTTTTAATGAATTTTTTATTATTCCAGGTCATTTCATACTAACACAATACAACAGCTTCGACAAAAAACTAATTGTTGCTGCAAAAAGACAATCGTTGATAGTTACAAAATTATCCAGAAAAATGTAAGGGCTATTAGAAAAAATAAAAGTTGTAAAACAGAGAATAAGAAAGGCATTTGCTTCGAAAATGATGAATTTTAAGGGTTATAAATGAAATATTATTTTAGATGTAGAATAATAAAAACTTTAAATGCAATTTTTAAAGAATGCGTTGTTCGTGAAGATGTTATTACGCAAAACATTGTTTTACAAACACTTATGAATATATTTTCTAAAAATTTTGTATATATATAACCATAAGTATTATGAAGATAATCGTCAGTTTTGGAAGACGTAGGTCAAACAACATAGTAGAAACAGTCACAAAACTTGCAGGGCAATTGTAAGAAGAGATAGTGATAACCACCACACATTTTTTCCTTTTTGAAAACAGTCAAAAACACGTCTGAAGTATTGACTTCACGAAACTGAAAAACACTTAAAATTCATTACGTTTTTCTTTCTTCAGTTTATAATTAGGCTAAAACCGAAACAATTATCGGAAAACACACTTAACTGTCAGACAATATTCGATATATCGAATCGTTTGAGTGACGTGCATCTGTATCGAATACCCAAAATCACACGCGAAATATTGTTACAGAACTCCTTTGTATACATTCATAATTTTCTTATTTTTTTATTCTTATTGAACTGCTCGTACCTTTACACTTTTTTCTTTTATGACATCGCCATTGAATATGCCACCGATCTGTTTGTGCGTCCATTGTTTAAAGAGAAAGATAAGTAGGAAAAAAAGTTTTCCGTGATGATGTATCACGTCTGTGAAACGTCGCTTGACAATGTGAATTGAAAAAGAGCCGTGAAAACTCGTTTTTTCGTATGTTCTATTTTCGAAGAGTAGTGAATATGTACTTTTTTTTCTCATGACTGCATGACAAATGAGTGAATGGAAAGCGGTTTTGCGACTTAAAATATCACTTATTCATCATTTTTCTGAAAGTATTCTTTTAGAAATGATGTAATATCTCTTCTCATATTGTGTCGTGGAAAGATACAATGTTGCTTTTTTTCATCTAGTGAAAGAAAATGCTGTGTGTGGATGTTTATGTAAGTGCAAAATAGAAACTTTAACCTAATGCTACTAAAATTAGTGCAGGAATACTTTAGGGGGAAATATTCCCTTTGGAGCAATTGACAAAATAAATTTAAAAAAAATGAAATCTACGATCGCAAATTTCAAGTTATCATGTGAGGACAATATTATTTGTCTCAATTAAATCATTAAGCAGTTTAAACCGCTTTGGGAATTTGACCCCGACGGATTTAACGTGCACCAGATCCGCTAACGTGGCGGTTCGTCGGCGGACTAGGGCTCGAACCTGAAACCCTCCGGTTCCGAAGCCTAGACCTAACCACCTGGCTATCTCTGCCTAGAAGAATTAGAGGATGATATTGTATTAGGTAGATTCCTATGTGAAATCTGTTAGACATTTGTCAGATCCATGCAGAAGATATTTGGGTCTGAACATTTTGATTCAGTCCTTGGGTTGTTTTTCCACTTCCAGCCCATCATCTTAAGAAACAACTCAAACAGAATTCAAACCCGACCTTTCAAAGCTAAGTTATTTCTTTTTTGCAGGGTCTACTATGCAAATTTGGTGAACTCTAATCGTATAAATACATATACGTTAAAGATCTTTAAGAGATATCAGACTATGAGATTAACTTGCTGACTGCCAATTTCAGATGAACTGCCAAGTTTTTATATTGAAGCAGTGGCGTTCGAATCTGTTTCAAAGATTGTTCTCCAAAGTTTGGTAAAGTTAACTTTATTTAAAATTCAACCTATTATTTTTTACTCCAAGAACGAGCTAATGCACTTTTACTTCAACCAGCGGGTAACTGAGCTCCGATCGGAGAAAACAGGTATCGAAGCTAACTCGAAGATTTAAATTTTCAATTGTGATTTATCAAAACAATACATGCCATAAGAAAATTTGTGAAACCATTGGTGAAAAGATAACCGGGTAAAGTGCACCATTGTAAACTATTCTAAACAAAGTTAGAGTTTGGAAAGGGAACTATTCTATACAAAGGTAAAGTAAAGGTAAAGATTGAAGTTTGTTGAAGTTCAATATTTTTGACAAATTTATTTAGAAAAACCAAAAATATATACATACATAAGAAACATATTATAAACCTATAACAGCATAAACATAAAACTTTATTAGTTCGCCATATTGGCTATAGATGGCAGCACGTTACCACTTGAAAATTTAAGTAGCCATTATGGCGAACTAATAAAGTTTGAAAATATCCTATCTGTAACTCCAAACTGCTCGACCGTAGCGCTTCAAAACCGGCGCCAATCGATTCCTCGTGGCCAAAAACCCCAGACCCCCAAGTTTACCGGAGTTTATAATTCTGGGGCGATTTTCGACTTGGCAACCATTCCTCGTATTATAGTATTAGATAAATAAGGTTTTTTATAGATTCTACTCTCCTCCTTGTGCTTCTTCGACAATACATTCTTCTGCCAAAATTTGCTAACTTTCAGGTCATTGTAGCCTGGATGATAGCAAAATCTACCTAAAAGAAAAGTGATTTCAAAGTCAAACACAGCTAAATATCCGAAAAATGCAAAAATTGTCACATAAATACGTCTGAAAACAGGGCCTCGGTAGTCTGGTTGGTAGAGCGTCAGTCTCGTAGCCGAAAGGTGGCGAGTTCAGTCCTCGTCTCGGCGAAAGACTGCCGTGTTGATTAATGGCAGTTGGGGCACGTTAATTAGGTCGTGACTGCAAACTCCTCCAAATTCCCATAACCTCTGTGGGTACTGAATCAGGGATGAGTCGGACTCTGATTTGGATCTCAATTCTAACTTGTGGATGGATGAATGAGCGTTTGAGTCCGACCATTCCCTAAAAAGGGTTGTGTCATGTGTGTTCGAGCCAAGTCGTACGTTCACCTTAACGGTGCTCGTTAACAACGAAAGACGCACACCTCTGCCTCCATTCAAAAGAGCTACTCCTAATTCAGTGTGGTATGACCAAGTGACAATAGACCCACCACCACCAAGTCTAAAAACTCATCTAAACGACTTTAAAACAATAATACTAAAACCGGCTTAATAAATGTCTTCAAAATGATTTTTATTTGCTAGAGAGGCAATCAATTACTTTTAAGCAGGCAGACGTTACATCTGTACCTTTCTGTGGATTTTTTTCTTCTTCGACAGATGCGAAAATTACTTGGTTGGATAATCCGCCAAGAAAAATAAACACTCATATTTTCCTATTTATTGCCTGTATTGATCAACTCTTTTCGGTGAGAAGTCTCTTCTCTCTGTTGCAGAGAAAAAAAGAGGCAATAATGTTTGGACAAGGTTTCTTGTGAGCTTAATAAGTAAGCTGATCTCCTTCAAAGACCTCCGTAAGCTCTGCTTTTTTCTCCTAAGAAGACACTTTTTTTCTTATAAAGTTTTTCCAGGAAATGCGTCTGGAAACTGAAGAAATACCTTGGTGGTATTTCGGATATTATGGATTTCTTTAAGTCTAACTTAGTAATATATTTATCTTAAAAGATTAAATGTCATGAAAATTAATTAGAATATAGATTTTTGATTTGTTTGACTTTTTCTTACTCAAAAGCCATGGTTTTAACTATGCAGCATCAAACCAATGTAAATTCAGATCAGACGGATCTTGACACTTTTCGTCCTTATATTTTTCCTGGAAATGCGTCTGAAAACGGAACAAAAACCTTGGTGCCAATTCGGATATTTTGGATTTTTTAAAAAGTTTCATCGTAATATATTTATGGTAAACGATTACATGCCATGGTTTTAACTATTCAGCATCAAATCAAGATAAACTCATTTATGAATGATCATAACACTTTTTTCCCTTATATTTCCCCAATAAATGCATCTGAAAACGGAAGAAATACTGTGAGACTAATTCAGATATTCCGGATTTCTTTTTTTTAGCAATATGTTGATGGCAAAAGATTAAATGTCATGAAAATTGATTAGAATACAGACTTTTGATTTGCTTGACTTTTTCTTCCTCAAAAGCCATTTTAACTACGCAGCATCTAACGAAGGCAAAATCATATAAGATGGCTTAGTTTATTATTATATTAAAGTCCCGTTTTGAAGCAAAACTTGGACTTTTTTGGGACGGACCTCGTCATTTTAAACCACTGTCAGATGACGAATCATATAAGAAAGATCTTGACACTTTTTTTCCCACATATTTTTCCAGAAAATACGTCTAAAAACGGAAGAAATACTTTGATGCTAATTCGGATATTCTAGATTTCTTTAAAACATTCTTAGTAATATATTTATGGTAAAAGATTAAATGTATGGAAAATTAATTAGAATATACGCTTTTCATTTGTTTGACTTCTTCTTACTCAAGAGTCATGATTTGAACTATGCAGTATTTAACGAAGGCCAAATTATACATGAAGGTTTAGTTTAGTTTAGTTATAATAACCTCCCTTTTTGAAGCAACATTAGGCCTATTTTTGGAATGGAACTCGTCATTTTAAACCTTAGTCAGATGACGAATCAAATAAGAAGGATCTTGACACTTTTCAGGAAATGGGTCAGAAAATGTGAGAAATACCCTGGTGCTGATTCGGATGTTTTGGATTTTTTTATGACTTTCTTAGTAATATATTTATGGTAAAAGATTAAAAGCCTTGAAAATTAATTAGAATATAGGCTTTTTTGGATTTGCTTGAATTTTCTTACTCAAGAGCCATGGTTTTTAATATGCATTATCAAACCAAGGCAAAATCATATTAGAAGAATCTTGAGATTTTTTTCAGGAAATGCGTCTGAAACGGAAGAAATAATTTGGCGCCAACTCGGATTTTCTGGATTTCTATAAGACTTTCTTAGTAATCTTTATGGTAAAAGATTAAATGTAGTGAAATTAATTAAAATAAAGGCTCTTGGCTTGCTTTTTTCTTACTCAAGAGCCACGATTTTAACTATGGCATTGCTATACTGTGTATAAGAGAATGTAAAACGCGTGTTTTTTTCTTTTAAAACCTGCACAACATGTTCTATTCCATTAAAGATCTTTTATCCTATTATTTACTTTAAAACAACGTTTAAATTCGGCTGATATCTACGCAATTTGATTATTTTTTCGAACAGTATTTAAATGTACATGAAGAATGTATTTCCAGTTTAAATACATTCTTTGTCTAATTTTATTTGCGTAATCATTAAATCTTTTATAACTAATTAAAATAATTAAATTATTTTCTTCTTCCGGGTTTTAATCTGTGCCAAAACTCAACTTATGGTTCAAAAATAAATTTGAAAAAAATTATGGTAAAGTAATTCAGTAAATAAAGGGTTAATTGGGAAACATAATTTATGAATATTTAAAAAAAAGATAAAATACAAAAGAAAAAGAAAACTATTTTTTTATATTGCCTGATTATATATTTGTTAGGATTCGAGTACTGTAGGTTTATGATTACTGTTCAATGCTATGAATTGATAATTTATAAACATGGAAAATAATCATTATAGTAACGTCAAACATGATTACATAAATACGGAAAAGCAAACCTTATTTTGGCTTAAATGAACTAATTAGATTAGGTAATTAGAGGCTCACAGAAAATGAATCTTAACAGGCTGAGGTAATTATTCAATTTCATTGCACTTAAGATAACTTATGAATATTTTAAAAAAGAGGAAAAAATAAAGGAAAAAAAATGTTTTTTTTCATACTGGCTGTGTATATAATAGGCTAGCGAGATCCAACCACCAATCTGGGAGCATCTCATCCTCATTTCGAGGTGCCCCACAGGGAGGGGGGAGGTAGAATAATGTAAGTTAAACAGAGTGCAAGACAAATAAACATTTTCAATTTCGTTTGCATACCAAGAATTGTCCTAAATGGTTATTTTGGATCAAAGAACAATACCTGAGCAATTGCTCACTTCACTCAGATATTATGGAGACCATTGTCTTTCACTTAGTAGCCGGATGCTTATTAAGTGCGTAACTTCCTGTACTTTTGCTTCTTTCGAAAATATCTTCGGGTCGCGTCGGGTCGGTCTAATGCTTGGTCTTACCAAGCCGAATGAGATTTAGCTCTTTCGAATGACGGTAGAAGTCTACGTCTTTCGTTGTTAGCGAGCACCGTTAAGGTAAAAGTGTGACTTTGCTCGAATACACACGACACAATCCTTTTGAGGGGATTCACAAGTCAGAATTTAGATCCAAATCCGAGACTGACTCATCCCTGATTCAGTACTCCCAGCGGTATGGGAATTTAGAGGACTTTGCACTCACGACCTATTTAACTGCCATGGGTCAACACGGCGGTCTTTGGCCAAGACGTCTAAACTCACTAACTTTGGCAAAACTCACTAACTTTCGTTTACGAGACTGACGCTCTCCCAACCATGATACCGAGGCCCAGAAAATATCTTAATAAATGGAAGTCAAAATGAGTCCGAACAATTATTTACTACGAACAATTGAAATTGATATAAAAATAATACATGAAATCAAAAATTTTCAATGACACCATCATTTACAAATTTATTTCAAGGAAGTTCTTACAAATTGTTTGTCAGTCTATTTTAAGTCCTATAATTTCATAAAAACTAGATCGCATATATATTCATTTTTATCTAATTTAAAAAATGTTTATATGATAAAAAAATTTTTAAAAGTAAATAATAAATTAAAATAAAATTGATATTTCCCTATTGAAGATTTTTTGAGCATATTGAAATTTCACTATAATTTATGTGATTGAAAGTTCATATGAATTTGATTGAAACCATTGAATGATTAAATCGAATTACTTAAATTGATTCCTTTTTATGAGCAGAAAAGTTTTAAAATAATAGTTTAAGGTTTCCTTTTTTAAAAATTCTTAAAAATTTCAAAATTCTAACTATCGAATATATTATTTCAATAAAATACATGAGTTTGTAGAACAGCCTTTAAAGTTCTATTTACGAAATAGTTTGCAAAAATAAATTCTCCTCATTCTTTCTTTTGATAACTGTAACCATATCTATTCTGAAAGTTTTTGAATCCATTAATGGCGCATTTCGCAATAGAAATTGGTCTGGAAATTCCTGGTGATTTCTTGCCAGAAACGCCAGAGAAATTAATTGATGTCTGGGATTTTTAATGGATATTTCCAATCCCGAATAGATATGAAAGGAACTTCTATTTGTAAGGCAAATATCTTTAGAAATCAAATATGCGATAAAATTTTGAAAGATATTTTCCGAAGGTGTTCCTTTTCAATATTCTAATATCTTTCAATAACATTTCGGTCGGATGAATGGGCTTAGAAAATTATTTATTGATAATTTTAGAAGTGATGATAAATTGGTGGTTTTGAATGTGAAGGTATTAAGCATTTCTTATTTTTTAATTTTTCTTGTTATGCTTTAAAATCATTCTTTCAAAGAGCTGTATTTTTAATTTTTGATCAGTCAAGGAAAAATCGGAGGTGTGCTTGTTTTTGCTTGAATCAATAACATGGATATTTTTTTTCAAACCGGATACAATATTAAACAATACAAGAAACAATATTAAAAAAATACTTGGAGGAATACTTTCTAAAAAAATTCACCAAAAAAACGCAAGAAACAATATTAAAAAAATTACTTGGAGGAATACTTTTTAAAAAAATTCACCAAAAAAACGCAAGAAACAATATTAAAAAAATTACTTTGAGGAATACTTTCTAAAAAAATTCACCAAAAAAACGCAAGAAACAATATTAAAAAAATTACTTCAAGGAACACTTTCTAAAAAATTTCACCAAAAAAACGCAAGAAACAATATTTAAAAAATACTTCAAGGAATACTTTCTAAAAAAATTCACCAAAAAAACGCAAGAAACAATATTAAAAAAATTACTTCAAGGAACACTTTCTAAAAAAATTCACCAAAAAAACGCAAGAAACAATATTAAAAAAATTCTTATTCATTTACAATATTTCAATTCCTACTCTTACTTCACACACTTTCTCTACATATTAATTTATATATCTTGTTAAAATTTTCAATAGTTTATAAAATATTTTTTATCCATCCACTAGAGTTTGAATACATTTTTTTAAAACTTGGTAGTGTATGAAACTCTACATCGCTAGAGTTTTTTCTTACAAATATTAATTCATTAATTAAATTTAATTAATTATTAATGCTTTAAATAGAGTTTTAGCAGTTTGATATAAAAGTTCAAATCAACAAGCAGTAGCTCAATCGGTAAAATGCAAAAATTTCAGTAATTTTCAAGTGAAAGTGAAGAATGCGCGTTCTGTTCTTGAATCATTTTTAATACTTAATATTTTTGATAATTATTTAATAAGACATAACAAAAGTGAATTTTTCTTTGTTGACCTAAGTAAGAACTGAATTGAATTTTTTATATTACATTTTTAAGCTGTTGTTCAACTACAACATTCTACTTGATAATGGTGAAAGAGCCAGAATAATTCTGCCTTTCTTCTTATATTAGGAAACTCAAATAATAAATCTTTCTTTCACCGTTAAAGGGTTAAAAACTTCCTTCAGAAAGACACAGATGTTCCTGTTCTGGAATCCATCATCGACATAAAATTTCAACCTATATGTCTGAAACAAAAAATAATAAATCTTTCTGCTATATTATCTACTAATAAAACACCGAAACATCGCTTTAACATGCATGGATCCATCATTAAAAATACTTTTTTTTCACTGAAAAGCAAATTTTGTAGGGAAAAATAAGAAAACCTTTGATAAAAAAAACTGAGAAGCTGCAAAAAGAAAAAAATAAGAGCAAAATCCTTTCATAAAATCGTCTGAAACCGGTGGATCTTCCTACTAGAATATCTACTGAAAAACATCGAAACATTGCTTTAACATGCACGGATCCATCATTAAAGATTTACTTTTTTCAACGAAAAGCAAATTTTGTAGCAAAAAGTAAGAAAACCATTGATAAAAAAAGAAGCTAAAAAAAAGAAAAAGAAAGAAAGAAAAAACCTTTCATAAAATCATCTGCAATCGGTGGATCCTTCTACTAGATTATCTTCTAAAAAACACTGAAACATCCCTTTAACATGCAAGATTTCATCATTAAAAAGACTTTTTTTTTCTAA
>JAPMOQ010035010.1:238820-252571 GCA_026543055.1 Argiope trifasciata | reverse complement strand
TGACTTATGACTCTTTGCAATCCCGCTGACAGCTATCTGTCACCAATATGTGTCCCTTGCTTTTGAAGTATCGCCATGGTATTTATGGATTCTTTCAGCCCACGTTTGAGATGAATTTCAGATAAGGACTTTTTACGTGCGATGAAGATAACGATAGTCGAATTATATTTGATGTAAACGTGTGACAAGAAAACTTATTATCTGGAGGGAAAAATTATGGATATAAAGTATAACAGTGAATCTCAACCTGTGGGACACGCCTCCCTAGGGGGACGGGAGCACACTAATGGGGGGGCGAGCATATAAAAGAGGAAATGTTATTTTAAAAAATTGATTAATTCACTGAAAGGAAAGAACACACACGTACAATACAAAGTGCATTTCTACATATTTAATAATTAACTTATTAAATTAAAACAACTTACTAAATTAAAATCATATTCAATAATTATTAGTGACTTCCTTGGGCCTCTCTTGCAGAGCAAAGTTTTTCGAAGGAGGGTTTAATATTAGAAATAGACACTCTCAGTTCTTTTTGTATATTTATCGGAGATCTATATTTACCTTCAAAGAAGCCACCGCAGAAAATTCAGTTTCCCAAAGGTAAGAAGTTGAAAACGGTAGTAGAATGCCAAATGTCCCTGTTTTTAGTGCAGAAAACTCATCATCCACTCCTGCCGAAAATTCATAGAGTGATTTATTAATAAATTGTCTTTTGGTTTCGCCGCTTGCCGTGAAGTCTATGAAGGTTTCTTCCTCTTCAATTCAGAGTCCTTCGGGAGTATTTTGAAATGGAAATTTATTTATTTTATTTTATTTATTTATTGAAATTTATTTTCGGAACCACACTTGTCTGTGTACTTGTTGATGCTTGTCTATCGTCTAATGATCGCTTACGCCCGCTTAAAAATTTATCCATGATTCTGCATAAGACTGCTGCCGTGAATATTTAATACGATGAATTGCAATTACACGAAAATATGTATAGCATACACATTCAGAATAGATTCAATAGCGATAAAAGGATCGACTAGAATGAGATTGTCTGGAATTGAAATTGGAGTTAAAGAACTTTCTCCTTTTGAGAAAACGTTTGTTCACATCTGCGCACACTCCTAACAACTTTTAAGCAGACCAGACAAATTGAAACTTCTCACGAAACCGTGAGAATGCCCGACATGGCGGGACGCAAGAGCAATAAAAAGGCATAGGATTCTTGTTTTCTCAATGATAAAGATCGGTGTTGCAAAATGTCAATAAATTTCCGTATTCTTGGTAATTTGTTAAGTTTAAAATTAAGGGTTGTAGTGTAGGTTTAGCGCCAAAATACTCCAAATACATTGTTATTGTATACATTTTATTGTATGCGGCGGGGAGAGGGGGGGCGATGAAAATTATGATTGAAAATTGGGCCGTGAATACTAAAAGGTTGAGAAACACTGACGTATAATAATTATTTGGAACTTTTACATTTTAGCCAAACATTGCATTTCCGAGGTTCAAATATAGGACCATGGTGGCTTAGATGGCTCGCCTGTAATTGGTCTGCTCTGTCATTATATCAGTCTAAATTGGTTTCAATGACATTTATCTAGAACATTCTATTTTTTCCTACACTTTTATGTAATTGCATTAGTTCCGTTTTCCAAAAAAATCTATTATTGAATATTTTTTCATTCCCTTTTGGATGATTTCCAGCATTTGGATTTTGTACATTTATTTGCTACATATCTCATTACGATGCATAATATTTTCAGAGTTTAAAAGATCAGTAAATCAGTAATCAAATAAAATTTTAATTAAGGCTTGTTTAATTATAGTTTAATTAATTTAATGTCCCATTTTGAAACAACACTGGTGCTATTTTGGGACGGACCTCGTCATTTTAACAACAGTCAGATGACGAGGACGACACCAGAACTGGTAATCCCCCCTCCACCTCACACCACACCAACGAGAGGACGATTGGCCTGACAGATTTAAAGAGCAATAGGCCCCCTTACAAGGCGGTTCTTTGGTGGTTCGAACCTGAAGCCCACCGATTCTGAAACCGAGACCTTACCACCAGGCCGCCACGGCCCTCAATGTAATATGAATTTAAGACTATAATATTAACAATGTAATATGAGTTTAAGACTATACTATTAACAATATTAATAATCTAATATAAAAAAGTTATTCAAATTAAGCAAAATATCATCCTTTCAGATTGAATTGGGGCCGCGGTGGCCTTGTGGTAAGGTCTCAGCTTCAGAACTGGAGGGTTTCAGGTTCGAGACTCGATTCCACCGAAGAACCGTCGTGTGAGGGGATCTCTTGCACGTTAAATCTGTCAGGCCAAACGTCCTCCCGCTGGTGTGGTGTGGAGAGGGGGGTGCCAGTTCAGGTGTCGTCCCCGTCATCTGACCGTGGTTCAAAATCACGAGATCCGACCCAAAAAAGCCCTCGTGTTTCTTTAAAACGGGACGTTAATATAACTAAACTAATTAACAATGATTAAAACTTTAAAAAAATGATTTTTTTATAAAATTTTGATTTTAAGGATTATTATTATTTAATTTATGATTAAAATTGTATTCATGTATAAGAAATCTTTTAACTGTTGAGAAATTGAAACATGTATTGAATATCATACTGTTACATTCGTTTTGTGAGAGTTTTATATCGTAATGAAACTTTTCGTTTTTGTATCATGAATATTTTGTAGTTATAAATTAATTGATTTAAAAAGAAACCGAACTAAATTGTGAACAAATATTACAAAACAAGTAATTCATTTCCGATTATATTAATAACAAGAATATGAGAATTTTTGAAATAGAACTTACGTTTGCATTCATACAAAAATAAATTGGGTTTAACACGGAAAAGCACCATTTGGATACTGTAGTTAAAAGCAAAACACTTAAAGTACACCATTGCTGTTACTGGAATTGTCACACACACACACACAGCGCTCGTTATGTTAAGATATGTCTACTCGAATTATTCTCTGTTATAAACAATATAGATTTGGACCGCTAATAGAATTTCAGTGTCAATTATATTAGCATAATAATTGATGTGCTATCGCAAACAATAGTAATCAGTACACTGTGTGTTCTGTAGCATCGACAGAAATATCACACGTACAATGACACAAATGTCCCTAGATGGCGCTACTGGAAAACAACATATGCATATTTTTCCGCTTTTAATCACTGACTCCTTAGTCAGCTAACTTTTTGATGATATGTGCCGCTATAAACAGCAAAAGCGGCCCTCTGATAAAGATTAAGCATTTCATTTTATGCACTTCACATGTTGTTTATAAAAAGAATACACACAGTCGTTTTTCTTGCACAGTGGTTCCCGCTAACTACTAGTCTTTATGTTACAAATCTCAAGTAAATTTTTGATCTTTCTAATAGCTATGATTTAGCACCATGGAACTTTTTTCTTTACCTGAATTTGAAGAAGCACTGGAGGAAACAGCATTAGAGTTAGTGGTAAAATCTATAGATACAATTTCGAAGACTATAAAAAATTTTCAAGCATGTGTTATATGTTTGAAGGCTGGTGCAACCTAGAATATTGTGAACTATTGATTTTATTTAGTTGAATTTTTCAGATATTTTGGCATTCTATTGATTTTTTTGGTTTAGATATTATTAATTATTGTTTAATAATTCATGACCACTCTTTAATAAACTGCTTGCGAATACCCATTAAAATGTTAAAATATAAATACGACTTATGACTAGGGCAGCGGTGGCCTGGTGGTAAGGTCTCGGCTTCGGAACTGGAGGGTTTCAGGTTCGAGACTCGATTCCACCGAAGAACCGGCGTGTGAGGGGGTCTCTTGAACGTTCAATCTGTCATTCCAAACGTCCTCCCGCTGGTGGTGTGTGGTGTGGAGAGGGGAGTGCCAGTTCAGGTGTCATCCTCGTCATCTGACCACGGTTCAAAATGACGAGGTCGGTCTCTAAATAGCCCTCGTATTGCTTTGAAATGGGACGTTAATATAATTAAACTAAACTAAACCGACTTATGATTATTCAAATCATGTGACTTGCCAATCAAAACGAACTCCCTCAATATTCTAGGAAGGCCTCATTTAGTAACCTTCAATACGAGAAGCATGAAATAAGCCCTTAGAACTTTTCTTTATTGTCAAAATTGATTGAGATCATGATTGATTGAAGGCAAGGTCATTACTTAATTAACTGCAAAATTTAATTCCTGTACATCCTCCTTCAACACGTGATAATCCTAAGCGGCATCGATGATCCATCTCACAGAAAATAAAGCCAGAAAGTAGAAAATTTATGGCTTGGCGTGAAATATGCTCGCCAGCTGAGGTAAAGATAAAATATTATCCGTTATCTTGTTTGTCAGTGTCAAAGAATATGGTGCTGCCTAATTGACGTATTTATTATGAAAGAGTTTTGAGAGTTGTCGTTGCTTTTAGGAAGAACACATATTGCTTTTGTTTCTCGATAGATATATGAAGAGTAATACACGGAGTTATGAGAAAATAAGCTTACGATTATAGAATGAATGTTCTAAGTTATAAAAGCTTTTATTGCATAGCATTGAAGACTAAAATGGATGAATAATGTTAGTGAGAAAAAAAAGTTCAGGGCATTTTTTTCTGATATGGGATTAGTTTTGTTAAATTAAAGTCACATTTTAAAGCAACACTAGGTATATTTGGGGACTGACCTAATAAATTTGAGCAGCAGTCAGAAGAATAGGACGACTTGAGCTGACACCTCTGTCTTTACAAAGTTTACACCAAACCAGAATGATGGTTTGGTCCTGACTGCTTTAAAGCTCATTAAACCCAATGACACGATGACCCTTCGGTAGAATCGAGTCTCAAACCTGTATCTCTCTTAGCTTACAGCCGAGATTTTACCACCACCCACCCTCCATTAAAGGTTTGAATAAAACTAATTAAATCAAAATAAAAGGGTAAAAGATTTAATTGATAAATTAAAACATACTTTACTTTGCGAGGCCGCGGTGTCATGGTGGTAAGGTCTCTGCTTCGGAGCCGGAGGGTTTCAGGTTCGAGACTCGATTCCACCGAAGAGCCGTTGTGTGAGGGAGTCTCTTGCACATTAAAACTGTCTGGCCAAGCTTTCTCCTGCTGGTGTGGTGAGGAGAGAGGGGTGCCAGCTCGGGTGTCGTCCACGTTATCTGATCGTGGTTCAAAACTACTCAAAATAGTCCTAGTGTTGCTTTACAACAGGAGGTTAAAATAACTAAAATATACTTTTTTAATGAAAGTGCTTGAGAAATAATTGAAATTCTTGATATAATATATTCCTGTTTTTTAATCTCAATCTAACGAAACATAGTATCCTCTGAAGTATGGTGGGCCGCGGTGGCCTGTGGTAAGTTCTTGGGTTCGGAACCGGAGGCTTTCAGGTTCGAGTCTCGATTCCGCCGAAGAACCGTCGCGTGAAGGGATCTTTTGCTGGTTAAATCTGTCAGGCCAAACGTCCTCTCGCTGGTGTGGTGTGGAGAGGGGAGGGTGCCAGCTCATTTATGGTTCTCGTCATCTGACCGTGGTTCAAAATGACAAGGTCCCTCTCAAAATAGCCCTAGTGTTGCTTTACAACTGGACGTTAATATAATTTAACTAAAGTAAAAACTGTACTTTACAATAAATATTAAATTGTGCGCCAAAAAAAAATCGCTATGTATGGTTGCTCTAAAATTTTATATTTAATTATTTTATTTATGAATTGGAATGAATTTACAAACAATAATTTAGATGGAACGGAATCTATTCTCTTACCAGCTTGAAATTTTTATACTCATTTGAAAATCAACTATCAAATAATTTGTAAAAACTGCATAACTCTAAGAATCCTACAATCTACGCTCACTCCACTCACATATTCACCTGTAGGCCATGTCAGCCTGGTTAGTAGGGTGCCCGTCTCACAACCGAAAGGTAGCGAGTTCTGTCCTCGTCTCGACCGAAGCCCTACCTCCGTGTTAGCTAATGGCAGGTGGGGCACGTTCAGTAGGTCGTGACTGCAAAGTCCTCCAAGTTCCAATAACCTTTGGGGGTACTGAGTCTGTCTCTGATTGGGATCTCAATTCTAAATCGCGGATGGATGGATGAATGAGATAGACCACCCCCTAAAAAGGGTTGTGTCGTGTGTGTTCGTTCTTTCACCTTCACGGGACTTGTTAACAACGAAAGGCACACAACTCTGCCTTCATTCGAAAGAGCAGCTCTCATTCGGGCTTGGTTAGACCAAGTGACATTAGACCCATTATCACCAGCATATATTGACCGTGTTATTTTTGACAGTGTGAAACTGAATGTTGAATCACCTTATGTATATAAAACTAATAAACTTCGCCATAAAGTCGAGGAAAAATCAAGCGATTCTATTTCATAGAAAACACCATCCCCCATGTATGTAGGATGAAGTAGTGCAACTAAACCGTCAGGATTAAAGCTCTCGAATTACGCTGTATATTTTTGAAGATTTCAAAGAGGAAAAAAATTATAATTTCAGGGTTGTCCTTGTTATATGTCAACATAACGTATGGTTCAAAAAAAGTATGGATTAAGATAACGTAGTTTGTCTCTAGTATTTCAGGCATAGATTTAAAACTTAACTGCACAAGAGGATCAGCTTGCATATAATTAATAGAGGAACTTACATACAAATTTCAGCGAATGTTTTAAGTAATATGGGCAATAAAATGACTTAGAAATTTTATTGTAGGTGAAAATTTTTCTTTTGTATTTGCTTTTAGAAAAGTTAAGTTGTAAATTTATGGAAAAAAAGGCATATGTTCGTATATTTTTATCCGTAATTTCTTCGCATCTCAAAATTTTTCTTAGATTTTGATCCATTTCATTCTGTAACTTGTGTGCAAAGAAAAATAGGTTTTTTGCATAACAATTTTGTGTAGAATGTTAACTGTTTTAATTAAATTTCATTAATTTTACTAAATTTATTCTATTTCTCAAAATATGTTATGTTTCAAATAATTTTGTGGTATTTTTAGTATTTCATATTTTTATTGAAATATATCTAAAAACCACAATTTTAAACAGTTTTTTTTAAACTCCAATTTTTCAAAGAATATCCTTTGAATGTAGTCGGATACCTTAAATAGGAAAACTGCCATTCCTTCTTAAAATGATTAACATTATTAAAACGATGAAAAGGCCTTTTGTACCAAAACTGATGAATATTGTCATATATATATAAACTGTAAGAAGTTGGATGTTTAGTTGATTTCCGATTTCTCCCTTAATGTTAATTTCTTTCCACAGTATTTTTAAATGAAATATAATATTAATAATTTACACACTTAAATAGGACTTGTTGATTTTGCTGAAATCAAGATTACAGTTACAGAACAAAATTTAATGCCTGAGATAGTAATGTCTTTATCTCATTAGATTTGCCAGTATTAAATTAGTTATCACAGATTTTTTAATACTTATAATAAGAACGAATTTATGTACTCTGTAGTTCTACAAGCCAGAATGTTTGAGTTGGAGCTAGTAAACATTATATATACATACTTTGGAGAGTAGGAATATGCACCTTGTTCAAATTCTTTTGATGTTTTAAGAAATTAAAAATTTGATGAAGTTTGGGAGTTTCTTCCCTTATAACATCTAAAAATAGAAGAATTCAAAAATATTTTTTCGTCATAATAAAAATATACATTCATCTTTTTACTTTCTCATGTACTTATTATAGAGAAAACACCCTTAACAATTCCATTTTAAACCATCCTGAGATGCAAAGACACAATTTTTGGAATACAGGTACATGAACTTTATACCAAATTGGTAGATTCTAAACAAATTGGGAGAACTCTTGACTTGGAGGACTTTATGACCATGACTAATTAATATGTGCGTCCGGCACCACCACATACGGGGAATCTTCGGCTCAGGGATTCGAACTCGTAACTATTGTGGTGGTAAGATCATAAGCCAAGTAACATCTGGAGGGGATCTAATGCCACCTGGTCATACCAAGCCCGAATGAGCGTAGCTCTTTGGAATGAAGGCAAACGTGTGCGCTATTCATTCTTAAAGAGAGCCGTTCAGGTGAAAGGGTGACTTTGCTCTAACACACTGGACACAACTCTTTTTGGAGGGCTGTCGAACCCATTCATCCATCCACCCACAAGTCAGAATTTAGATCCAAATCAGAGACCGACTCATCCCTGATTTAGTACCCCCAGAGGTGATGGAAACTTGGAGGACTTTGCAGTCACGACCTATTTAACGTGATCCAACTGCCATTAACCAATGCGGCATTCTTTTGTCAAGGATAGGGTAGAATTCTCTATCTTTCGATTACGAGACTGACACTCTACCGATTAGGCTACCACGGCCTATGTAACATCTACGGGACAGGAGCAATTGCTTTTGTCTAGTGGTTGTGCTACGAGACTTCCTATCCAAAGCTGCCAAGTTCTATTCCGAGCCAACACCACCTTCCACACATTATACAGGTAAATTTGAATGGTTATGTAAAAGTCCCATAGCAAATTTCATATCTATTATTCAATGAGGCTTAATTTATCACGTTAACATATATGCGATGTTACAGAGTGACAGACAATCAATCGTTTTGGCGTGTTTAGGTCATAATTCACAGCAGGTTTGATGCTAAATTGCCGTGCATAGAATCTCACCGATTCCCATTCATCGCATTTTGTATTTATGTACCTTGACACAATTGCTCTCAGATAGACATAAAAAATTTGCTTTCAATGATTTCTTTCAAGTTTTTTTTTCCAAAACTACAGATTTCATATAAAGATCACAAAAAAAAAAATACCATCTGTATAGCTCAAATTGTTTTCGCACTATCGGATTTAACTGTACACGGACATAAATAATTTCAAAAATGTGGTTTTTTCCGTCTTTTATCTATACTTATAATAAAGCTCAATGTGTGCGTGTGCGTGTGTATGTATGTGTTGGCACTTCTGCAGGCCAGACCATTGTACCTACAGCTATCAAATTTGGTACATGTATACCTTTGAGGTCGGAAATGTGCACCTCGGAGCCCTTTTTTTCGAATTTTTAACTAGAATTTGAATTAATTAAAATTTAAGCGAAATTTCGACGTCTTTCCGCTATAACTTCCGAAAATATTATCAGACAAGCATGATTTTAACATCAATTTAAAGATTAAAAAATTAGCTTTCTAACGGTTTCAGTTTTTTAATGTATAACTTAAGCTTCTATTTTTAACGAATTTTTATAGAAATATTTTAACCATGCCTTTTTTGAGCACGTGACTGGATAAATTAAAATAAAACAATGCCGGAAGTTCAAATAAAAAAAACAGATACCATCCCAAATCAAATCTAAAGATATACAACTTTCAGCACGTGACTGGATAAAATAAAAAAATATATAAATGTAATATTTTCTAAAAAAAATAAATTCAAGGCAAAGGACTCTACGATCGTTTGCAATATCTATATCATTAATTCCATAAATTATTTTTATTTACAGTAAACCTGATTGAATTTAGACAGGATATGCATTGAAATACCGACTTAATGGCATATTCCTATGATCGTTTGCAATTTCTGTATATTTATTTCAATATTTTTGTTTTCCCTTTTTCGCTTTCTTTAAAAAACATATATAACATTTTGTCAATATCACCGAAAAAAACATTTTTAATATTTTGGAAGCATAATCGATAAATTATTAAAGTTACCGACACTTTAACTACTAATAACTGAATCTTTTAACTTTAATTATTTTTTTAAATTTTGCCAAATGAATATGTGATTTAATTGAAAATTTTAGAACGCATTACTCATGGTGATCCAGCTGGTCACCAAAGACGGCTAGTACGTAATATAGTGAAAGTAAAATAACCGCCAAATTTGTGATTTTGAGGAATCACCGCAATTTAGCTCTGGACCCGTTCGTCTGTCTATGAAAAAGATAACTCAAAAATACTTTGAGATACGCAGCTGGAAATCGGTACACGATCTTTACAAATTCGCATATTTTAACAAATTCGTAAATTCTCATCAGAAAAAGTCCGTCTGTTCGAATATAATTTCATACTAAAACGAAGATGGCTAAATAAATAAAATTCCGCACCCAGATTTAACATCTATAGTGAAGGTATGAGATGAAATTTTGAGTCAACACCAAGATGTTGATCTTCTGTCGATCTGAATTTTCAGAAACATGTAAACGCGATAATTAAAATACGCGAAAATATATCAAATTTGGTATCGGATTTTGTGTGACTACAGATGTAGTTTTGTGTACAATTTTTGTTTCAATATTTAGAAAAGCTAATTTGAAGCAAATATTTTGTTTTCAGGAGCTGTTAATCACATGTTAGTGAATTAATCGCCAAAAATTTCGCCAAAGATATCTTGATGCATTTAATAAGTTTAGTTTAGTTTAGTTATATTAACGTCCTGTTGTGATTGATTTCTTAACCCCTTTCTTCTCCCTCCCGTGAAAATGACGGGGTGAAATTTCTACCTCTATTTCTCGCGCCCGTGATATTTCCAGACTGGCGTATTCAAAAGTTAGGCGCCAAAAATATTATAAAACAATCTATTTCTTATGCCCAGAATCATGTTTATTACTCAATATATACACCAAATGATTGTCCTAATCTATTTGCAATGTTTTTAGAAATAGCTAATTTATACTAAACTATACAGTCAATTTTATATAATGAATAAAAAAATAGGCACTTTTATGACCATTTTCTACAAAATCATGTGATTGTTAAGGGGTTAATAAAAATCCTAAATTCATTAGATGAGTTACTATGTTTGTTTGGTATCAATGCCATGTTTTTCTATAAATGCGTAATTGTTTTGTATCGATGCCGTTATTGCTTTGTATCAATGCCATGGTTTTGTATCAATGCCGTAATTGTTTTGTATCAATGTCATGTTTTTCTATCAATGCCGTAATTGTTTTGTATCAATGTAATGTTTTTGTATCCATGTTGTAATCGCTTTGTATCAATGCCGTAATTGTTTTGTATTAATGCCATGCAGGTCGTTTTCTGTTTTTACACCTTTATTAAAGAGCGTGCGAGAAAGTTTGGGGGAAACCACTCATACTGTTTAAATTTAAGACTTCAAACATGGAGGTTCAACTAAATTTTTATGTTTTATTTTTTTATTATTCTAATATTTTCTCTTTGAGTTTTTTGCATGCACTGAAGTTTAGCAAGCCGATTTTAAGAATAAAAACACACACTTTTTCTTGAATATCAGCGTTACAATTTTTTCAAAAAAATTAGAAATAATATCAACGTTACATTTTCTCAACACAATTAGAAACAATAACAGCGTTGCAATTTTCTCAACACAATTAGAAACAATACCAGCGTTACAATTTTCTCAACACAATTAGAAACAATATCAACGTTACAATTCTCTCAAAATAATTAGAAACAATATCAGCGTTACAATTTTCTCAACACAATTAGAAACAATATCAGAGTTACAATTTTCTCAACACAATTAGAAACAATACCAGCGTTACAATTTTCTCAACACAATTAGAAACAATATCAGCGTTACAATTTTCTCAAAACAATTAGAAACAATATCAACGTTACAATTTTCTCTTCTCAGCGTTACAATTCTCTCAATGATTGCAAAATGCAACCATTCAAGAATAGACTCACAATGTTACCTAGTTTCATTAAGTTTAGTAGCTTTACCTCTAAATGTGTCAAATGTTGTTGAAAAAAATAAATAAAGTAATTTTCCGATAGAACTCCAGAAAAGCCTTAAGACAAAGATTTAATTCAATTCAGTGATAAAAGTCTACTCATTTTGTTTCCAACGTACCATTTATCTTGTAGTAAATGTTTTCAATTTATTCTACCTGTAAAAAGTGTTCGTTTCTTTTATTTTTATTTGCTCTCAAGCAATAAATAAGTGGATTGCTTTTCCCTCGATTAGAGAATTGGAGAAAATTTTTATCGAATCTGTTTCTGGAAAATAATTTGTCACCTTTTTTTCTGTTTTTAAAGTGTATATTTTTGAATCGTTCTTTGGTTTTGAAGATACATTGTGAAAATTCTACTTAAAGAATTGTTGAGATTCTATCGTGATTTAAAGAAAACGAAAACATTGAATATGAAATTTGTTCAATTACATCTAAAAATATGAAGTAAATTAATAGAAACTGACAATTGATATATCAGGATTTAGTCAAAATTAAATTAATTTTATACAAATTGTTTTTGTATAATTAATTTTAAACAAATTAATTGTTTAATATCAATGCCATGTTATGTTAATATCAATATCAATGCCTAATTGCTTTGCATCAATGCCATGTTTTTGTATCAATGCCGAAATTACACAAATTTTGGCATTGATAAAAAAACAATTTAGTACAAATGCCATGTTTTATATGCCATCTATATAAATAAAAATGAAAATTTGTCTCCATGTCTCTTATGCGTTGTCGTACCGCTCATCCAATTGCGATGAAACTTTGAATACTTATTGCTTCCACTTACGTGATGGATATCGGCATAGTACAATTATCCAATATGTAATAAATACTTTCGGATTTATTTACCGCTTCTTTTAATCAAGGATTATTGTCAAAATAAATCTCTAAGGATGCAAAACAGATTGAGTATAGATGCTAAATTCAAGCTAGAGGTTAATGTTTCCGAGCTGTTGTATGCAAATGCAATGTTAGGCTTTCAGTTAGGTAATAGTTTTATTAAAGAGTGAGCGAGAAAATGTTAGGAGAACCAATCCTAAAGGTTTGAAATTTTAACTAAACATTTAATAACATTTTAACTTTTTTTTTTGCAGTAACTGCCGAAAATATTATAGTACAAATAATTTTGCTCCCTCTCAGTTTTCAAAACATTATCTTTTCAACTATATTACAGATTTTCTGGTATGATTATATTTTCTATCTTTAATCAATTTTAGATGAAAATATTTTAATCACAGTTTTTAATATTAAACTTGAGAATTCTGAACGAACATGTAATTCATCAAGAAATACAATAAATCATTTCCTTCATTTGATAAATTGAATCATGCTAAATTTTTTTGGGATGCCAGTATTTTACAAATTTCGTAAATCACACAGCTTGTGATAAGTATTGGAGGTTATTATTATTTTTGTTGTTTCAAATACATCTGTGCTCTAAACAAAGCGTTACATTTATTTTGCGTATTTTCCAATATTCATGAAATTTAATGAATAAAACATGCGTTAAAAGTATCGGGATTAGTTTTTGTTTCGTTTATGAAATATACAGTATTGTTATGTTAAATTTACCTCACATATGCCAGTGTCAACAAATTGGGAGAATAATAATTTTAGAATTATAATTATTGGAATTGGTTTCGTTTCTGTGTAACATATATTAAGAATTTTGCAAATAATTAATGCTACAGTATTAAATGGAATATGTTAAATGAAATGTAATGTGCTGCAAAGACTATGTGAAGAGTATACTGAGTGTATTAGAAATAGTTTGAGATTGTACGATATATGCGAGTTTTAATATTTTTTGTAAGTGTTGTCAGTAGTGTTGTTCGTATCACTTCTTCAATCTTAAATATATGCCACAACTGTGTAAATAAATTATTTTCGGCCATGATTCCCTATTTACTGAGTCCAGTAAATGTGAAAACACTTTAAACACTTTATTATATATATATATATATATATATATATATATATTGGGTTGTTCGAAAAGTCATTTCGTATTTTT
>JAPMOQ010035010.1:183623-233820 GCA_026543055.1 Argiope trifasciata | reverse complement strand
CTAAGATATATATATATATATATATATATAAACAAAAATGTAAACGAAAAAAATTAATTCTTAAAACCAATAAAATTAATTCATTAAATTAGGTCGAAATCGAAATTAAAATTTAATTCGGAATTAAACCCTAAAAGCTCACAAAATGAAAAGTAAATGAAATAGAACCAATTAATGAAACAAATCTAAATTAATATCATAAATAAAATGATAAAAACAAAACGAAAACGACACTAATTACGGAAATGAAACTAAAATTGGAATCGAAACTAAAAATTATTTCCGATTCAAACAAGTTTGAAAATGAACATTTTAAAAATCAATCATTGTATTTAGTGAGCGCAAATGCAGCTACAACTAAAATAGAAATTAATCTAAATTAATTAACTAAATAAGCAAGCAAAATGCTACATAACCGAATCAAAACTATAACCAATAGAAAAAGAATCAGACCTGAAAACGTCTTCAAGGGTCAGTCCCAGGAAAGGACTCAAAATAATACATATATATATTATTTTGAGTCCTTGCCTAATTTAATGAATTAATTTTATTTGTTTTAAGAATTAATTATTTTTGTTTTAGGAATTAGTTTTTTTTTTTTTGTTGAAAAAAATATTGCCACCACTTCACAGAAAATCTGATGACATCTAAATTAATTTATTGCCAGGAGTTGTAGCTCAAATCGTGTCTGTCAAATTATAATATTTTCACTGATCGGTTTAGTCCAAAATGGAGCCATTGAGCCTGATTTTTAAAAATGGATGTTATACTTCAACGTGATTTATACTCGCTGTCTGGAGTGAAAGACAAAAGCTTCTATCCTTTTTATCGAATCTCTCGCAGGTTTTGAAATATGACGGAAGGGAAGGTTGGCCGTAAATGGTGTCATCCATTCTGGAGTGATTTTGTTGTGCTTGGCGAGTTATTATAAGATGAATGGATGTAGCTGGATAGACAAGGTGAAAGTTAGCTTTCAGATGTCTTTTAATGAAATGATCTCAAAGATATGATGTGATGTGATATTAACTTGAAAGTTAGTTAGATAATTGAAGTTGGTGCAGTAAATTCTTATATTTTTCATTGTGTAATCTTCAGTTTTTTTGAAAAATATTTTTTCAATGTTATTAATCTTTCAACTACATAATTTTTTTCTATTTTGAACCAGGTTTTGTTGCTGTTGTTTTTCCAATGGCACTTGCTATTGACAAGCTCGCTGTTAGCGATTTTTAGCCTAAATTATCGTTCCTTGTTTTTCTGTAGCGCCAACTAGAGCCAAGCTACTTCATGCTTCACCTTCGCTTGTACAAACCCTTTTTTACATTGGGGGTGGGCATTTACACTACTCACAGATAGAACACAGAACAAGAACTCCATGCCCGAATCGGGACTTGAACTCGGTATGCCACTGGGAAGACAGAACCAGGTTTTAATATATATATATATATATATATATATATATATATAGCAGCATGAAGCAGCATTATAACAACAATAGCTCAGCATTCAGTAACAATTTTCATTCCATAGTTGGAAGGATCGTTTTAAGTGCAGATTATCGGACACTGATTGGATGACGGATCGGTGACACCCAAACTTGGCATCGAATTTGGTTACTTTGAGAACAAAGTGATTGATAGTAGAAACTTCAGTTAAATTTTGTGATAGAACCAATAGGGGCTGATATATGGTTGAGTTTTACAGAATTTTATCTATCCTGCACCGAAAACTATAAAAGACAGGCAATCCAATTCAAAGACAACTGTCTTGTAACATAGAGTTCCATAACGAGTCAACAGCGAATTATTATATCAGCAAAGTAAAGCCAAAATAATTGTTGAATTGAGTTGTGTGCCGAGCTTGAAATTTATTGTAGAAGCGTTATCTAGTCGTGTGAAGTGTATCTAGTCGTGTAATAGTGTATTGGCAGTTGGATACAGCTAAAGCGAGAATACAATAGAAAATTGCAGACGTTTGGAGAGAGCATTGACTGTGGATACAAAGATTCCCTCCTCCTGCTGAATTCTGTCTGTGCACTTTATGGACTGAGGCTGTTATTACTACCGATTATTACTTGTGGGCTGCTGGTTATTCTAAGAGTACTGCTGTGTATCTGGATTATGTTTTGTTGCACTGTGTCTTTGTGTCAGTAAGCGTAGTCGTTTATTACTGAGGTCTGTTAATTGTTTCACATCATACACCCACTAAAAATTAAAACCATTGACTCTCTAGACTTAGTAGAGGAAGTTCCATAACACTGTTAAACATATTTTACAATGTAGCTTATTGTTGAATTTAAATTAAAATCTATTTTCTTCTTGCTGCAAATTATTTCATCTGGACTTATTCTTCCCATCTTTGGTATTCGAAAAACGAAATTTCGATATTTCGATTACCTTTTACATGTTGGATTAATTTCACGTATGATTTCAAAATCGTTTGAAATTTCGCTGTATTTGAAATAAAGGTTTAATTTTAGAATCAAACAATGATAAAAAAATCATACCCAGTAGTAGTGGTCTACCCAACACTTTCTCGTATGCTCTCTAATTAAGTTTTCATGCCAGGCAGTGAATTATATGCCACTCTCTAATTTTAGCTCTTCGCAGACCGTTAATATTAACCAACTGACATGATGGACGAAGCTAACTTTGAGCTTCAAACGAGGATTACAAACAAATCCAATCAAAACACTGACAGTAAAATAGAATCAGACAATGCAATTGAATACAACCGACATGAAACAATTGATGAAATTCCACCTGCTTCAGAACCTTCAATTGATTAGCTTAGTTTAGTTATATTAACGTCCCGTTTCAAAGCAACACGAGGGTTATTTTGGGACGGACCTCGTCATTTTGAACCACGCTCAGATGATGAGGAGGATACCTGAACTGGCACCCCCCTGTCCACACCACGCCACACCAGCGGAGGGAAGTTTGGCCTGACAGATTTAACGTGCAAGGGACCCCCTCACAAGACGGTTCTTCGGTGGAATCGAGTCTCGAACCTGAAACCCTCCAGTTCCGACGCCGAGACTTTACCACCAAGCCACCGCGGCCCTTGCAATTGATTCTATCACAGTTCATAGAACTATTTTTAAACAAAGTCACCAAGAATGTCAAGTAAAAAGGGTTGATCTTTAAAAATTTCACTTTGAATTTTCAAGTTCTCCAATTCATAATAAATGCTTAAAGAAACATCGAATCAAAAGATAATTTTTTTTCAACTTGTTTTGGTGTTTTTTTTTATTAAAACATTACTTTAAAATAAGTGTTATTTATTGTATTTATTTTAATGCTACAAGAGTTACATTTTCACCTTTTAAATTTCTTTGAAATTTTAATCTTTAAACATTTTTGAAAAAATTTTCTTTCTGGGATGTAATAATCATTTTTAAAAATGCTGATACTATTTATTATTGAAATGCCTTTCATTTTATGACGAAAATTTTAAATTGCATGACTGAATTGTACTTGATTTTTTAAGGTATCCATCTACGTTAAAAATTTTGGTTATCGATCACATTGACGATTTTTAAAAAATTATAGTTAAAATAATTAAAAATAATTAAAAAAATAGTTCAGATTTCCCTCTTCCCAAAACTGTTTATCCTCTCTAAGAGAAAGAAAGCCTCACCTATCCTCCAGGGTCACATATTTTTCGACTATGATTTGTCTTTCATTTCCATTTTCTCAAAACTTTCATTTTCATAAAAATTCTCTACTGTTAACATGATATCTGGAAAACTAATAGTGGTATTTACATAAACATTTCAAAATGTGTTTAAATAATAGGGGCAATGAAATAAACCAACAGTTTTATTGTTGGTGAAATACTTTTTCATTAAAAAGATTTTTCAGAAAAAATAAGTTGTAAATTGATGGCTAAAGTGCATAAATGCGCATATTTTTACTCATCACTTCTTTGTATCTCAAGATTCTTATAATTTAGTTCATTTCATTCATCATTGCCTTCTATAACTTGTGTGCAAGGAAAAATGGGATTGCTGCATTAACATTTTGCGTAGAGTGTTAGCCGTTTTGTTATAATTTCATTACAATTTACTACACATTTTAACATTTCTCAAAATGTATGACATTTTCAAATGATTTTTTTTGTTTATAGTGTTTAATATTGACAATATATCTTAAAATCATAAATAGTTTCTAAAATATCTAATTTTTTCAAAAAATTTCTTTGTACGCAGTCGGATACCTTAACACCATTTGTTTGGAACAGTATAGGCGTATTTGACTCTTGCGCCATTAAATCCCAAATCCAATCCAAGACGGGCAATGAATGATGGTTTTGGGTTTAAGGGACCATGGCTGAAAAACATCTGAAGAAACTTTTCCAGAAATCTTTCCAAGAGAAACATTGCAATAGGTAGCCTTAATATAAGCATTTAGTTCAATGTGTGTAAAAAAAGAATTAATTTCAGAATCAACAATGATAAAATAAAAATTAAACCCAGTAATAGTGGTGTGCCCAACAATTTCTCACATACTCTTTATTTGAGTTGTCATGCCAGATAAATGGTAGGTTTTGGGTTTTAGGGACCATGGTTGGAACGGTGCCATTTTTACCGAAATCTCTCCATGAGAAACATTGCAATAGGTAAACTTCCTGCATGGATCAAGTTAAGGTATCCAAAAACGTTAAAAACACTGTTTATCGACCACATCGACGAATTTTTTAAAAATTGTTGTCTTTTGCAGTTCAGACTTTCCTCTTTTCAAAACAGATTATCCATTTTTAGAAAAAGGAAGGTCTGATCTATCATCCAGGGTCACATGTTTTTCAGCTAAAATTTGTCTTGAACTTTGATTATCTTAAAATTTAAATTTTCATAAAAATTCTCCACCGTTAATATAATACTTCAAAAACTAATACAGGTATTTACCTAAAAATTTCAGAGTGTGTTTTAAATAATAGGGGCAATTAAATGAACCAAAAGCTTTATTGTTGGTGAAATACTTTTCATTTTTAGGTGTTTTTAGAAAAAGTTAGCTGTGAATTTATTGAAAAAAATGCGTATATACGTATATTTTTACCCTTAACTTCTTAGCATCTCGAAATGTTTCTTAGATTTTGGTCCATTTTATTTATCATTATATTCTAGAACTTGTGTGCAAAGAATAATAGGACTGCTGCATTACAATTTTGTGTAGAGTGTTCACCGTTTTGATTAAATTTCATTAAAATTTACAAATTTTCTTGAGTAATTCAAATTATATGATATTATATTTACAAATAACTTTGTTATATTTATAGTATTTTGTGTTATAATCGACAATACATCCAAAAATTATAATTTAAAATGGTTTTTAAAATATTCAATTTTTTAAAATTATTCCTTCGAACGTAGTCGGATGCCTTAAATGTATGTAAAAAAAGAAAATAGAGAAAAAAAAGAAAAAAAACACCTGTGATTAATTTTAAAATCGAATCTTTCACTCAGTAATTAATAAATCTAAATTAGAACGTGCTCTTTTTCCAGGTAAAAATAATCCTTTCTTTCGCAATGGCTGCAGTCGAAATGTAATCACGAAAATCGTCATTTCACTTGCTGAATAATTGAAATTAAGCGTTGCGAAGCTGCAGAAACAGCATTAGATAGCTTATCACCGATCCAGCATAACATAATTGCATTACATCGGAGAGAAAAATTGAAAATCGTTACTTTGTATTTGAAACGAAATTACGCAGAGATTATTTCCGTTCACATTTTCCCAGTTAATGGCTTTCTGACCGTTTATTTGGCAATTATTCATAGATTTTCCGATCATTAAGGCAACTGATAGAATCTCAACTTTGCTTTAGATTTACGTCAATATAAAGAGAGAAGGTTTAAATACAATAAATTATGATTTTTTTCATTCTAAAATCGGTCTTTCAACAATTACCTTTTTTTTTTTTGAATTTCTTTCCCGTTTGATTCGCAACTAATTTTACTCTCTCATATACTGAATACATAGAATATGTTGTAATCGTCAAAATATTTAAAAACTCTAAATGTTGACAAATCTGCGCATTTCAATCCACTTGGAATTATTTTTGAAAAATGTCCGTATGTCTGCCGGTCTGGCGTTTTCTTATTTGTAAATGCCGTCGTTAACCAGTTACATGACCTGTATTGTACTGGCATGTAAAATAAGATCTGTAACGACTAAGAGGGTCCTCTAGCGGCAGCAACCATAACTCTTGCAGTCAACTTCCAGCCGTCAACTATGAAGCAAGTTATAATTTTCACTGCCTCTTTTATGGTGTTATTGTTTTAAGTGATTAATATTAAATTATAACTAAGTTTTTGTGTTCGTGCTCTTAGATAAAGTACATAATTTTAACAGCTAACTGAAATATTGTTTATTTGTTTAGCCTATCACTTAGCCACACATTGCTCTTTTTATGTATACATCAAATTCCTGTCGTAAGTGATGTCCATCTGTATATCCAAGGCAAAGTAACTCAAAAAACGAGTTGAGCTACACTGATGAAATTTTGTATATTACCATTGCAACAAACTTGTTGATTTCTATTAAATTTGAAGAAAATTCCATTCAGATGTAATCATCTGTTCAAATATAAATTACCACGATAACTACAATTTGGAGAGAGTTAAATAAATAAAACTAGGTACACACATTTAACATATATACAGTAGATATCAAAATTTCAACAGATCGTGTTCGAGGTTGGTGGTTTTTCGGTTTGTACATTTTAGAAACATTTAAACTTGATGATCAAATAAACACAACGATTTAAATGTATTGCATTTGGTATGGTATTTTGTAAATGCAAGAGAATTTTGTATTGAATTGTATTTTTAACCGGTTGGGTAAAGCGCAGCAAATCCAAATTCGATTTTCAGTTACTTTTAATCACGTGTCAAGTATTAATAGCCAGAAAACAAGTCAAGAATCGAACGGGGAAAAAGTTGGATTCTCGCAAGCGATTAATATTTCGTGACTGTGTTAGATATCGGATTACGTTAAAAACGCTGGTTATCAACCACATTTGCTAATTTTCTATTGCTATTTCTTGTAGTTCAGACTTTTCTGTTTCAAAAATAGTTTCTATTTTTTAGGAAAAGAAAGGCCGGACCTATCACCCAGCGTCGCATATTTTTCATCCACAATTTGTCTTTAACTTCAATTTTCTCAAAACTTTAATGTTCATAAAAATTCTCTACCGTCAACTTGATATCTCAAAATTTAATAGGAGTATTTACATAAAAATATCAGTGAGTATTTTAAATAATATGAACAATGAAATGAACCAAAAGTTCACTGTTGGTGAAATACTTTTTCGTTTGTAGGAGTTTTAAGAAAAATTAAGTTGCGAATATATGGAAACAATCTATATATAAGTAAATATTTCCACAAAACTTCTTTCAATCTCAATATTTTTCTTAGATTTTGGTTCATTTCATTTATTATTATATTCTATAAGTTGTATAGAAAGAAAAATAGGATTGTTGCATTACTGTTTTGTGTAGAGTGTTAACCATTTTGGTTCAATTTCAGTAATTTTACTAAAAATTTTCCTATTTCTCAAAATATATAATGTTTCAAATAATTTTGTAGCATTTATGTTATTTTGTATTGTAATTGACTATACATCTAAAACCATAATTTAAAATAGTTTTTCAAAAAATTTCCTTCGAACGTAGTCGGATACCTTAACGTGAATCCATTCAAGGTATTCTCTGCGATGACACCCTCATTAAAGTGTATGCAAGAAAGCTTTTGGGAGACCATTCCCACTAGTCACAAGATTGCAGCAAAGATCTCAATATTTACTACTTCTCGATATGTTAATAAATCTTTTTCGATAAATAATAGAAAACAAATTCTATGTAAGGAACATAGCTTTAATATTTGCGAACTAGATTTATTCCCTTAAAATTTAAATTTCCAACATTATTAGAAGATATTGAGGGATATCTCCACAGTGCTATTTGATGTTCTGAAATCAGAGCAATATTGTTGTACAATTACCATTATTATTCCACCCTTAATGCAACAAAAATGCGATAATTGATTACTTAGAAAAGAATATAACTTAATTTGGGAAATGTAACTGTAAAAAATAATATCTGGAATATCGAACTATTATATACTGGTCCATTAATTTTATCATGAAATCTCTACAGATTTTACGGCATTCTAAAAATCAAACATCATCGTGGAACTAACGTACAGTATTTAGTGTTAATTGAAATAAACAGTCAGCATTGAGTCACATGCTACGTTTGCTATTTGCTCAATAATTTTGAACAAATTTGATCAATATTTTTGGTTTAAATTCAATCGAATTAAATACTTCTTACAGAGAATATGACCATTAAATGTACATTTTAGAATATGAAAGGTTATTTCAGTTTAGCAAATGGCATTTAAAAAGATGTTAAAAATAAGAATTCTGAAAAATAATTTAAATCTTTGACAAATAAAAATCATTTATTACATTTATTTACATTTTAAAAAGCTAATTTTTTTGACAATTTAATTAGCCTAATTGTTTTTAACATTAAAAATAATCGTACACAATACATTTTTGTAAAAACTATGATGAAGTAAAATCATTTTTACTAAAATTCTACATTCGAAAATTATGAGCATCGAATTTTCTTGAAGAATCTTCAAATTCATTGCACAGATGCTGCATTAAAATTAGATCTGTATGTATTATTGCATTCATTAATCTGAAAATCCAATGCAATTAATTTAATTCAATAATTTTTTCCAAATATTTCCATATATTGTATGAAACTATAAACTTTTCAGTTTATTTGAATTTCTTATTACAAGTATTTAACTCATTTTCAGTAGACAGCATAAGTTTGTGAAACATAGGAGCGCCATCTATTGACATAGATTAAAGATATTGCAAAGGATAAATCTGGCTAGGTTGAGCATACGATTATTCGATTATTAAAATTCGTAATATAAAGCTTATAATGTAATAAAAGCATAAGTACATATTGCTGGCAACTTATGTTAATAAAATATTTTAGAACTTGAATAATCAAAATTTGGTAAAACAGTTTAAAGTGAAAAAAAAGCTTTAGAAAAATAAATTTGAAAAAAAAAAAAATATTAAAGTTTCTAAAGTTTCAAAATTTAGATATGCTATGAAAGCTAATTTATAATAAACATGTATTATAAATTCCCGAAATAACTTTTCATATTTGGGTGATGACATTTGATAGAAATAAATTCAAAACTGATTTTTTTAAAAATAGATGAGTTGCTACAGAAATAATAGAAAAAAAATTATCGCTTTGATATCAACGCTTGTCATATATTGGGGTATACAGAAATCTTTTTAAATTTAAGCAAAAATAAGTATTTGAAAAGCAAAAAAAAAGTTTATAAATGATAGCAGATTTTAAAAAATTATTTGTTTCGAGTCAACATAAACCCTGTTTGTGTTTGACGAAAAAAATTGAAAATTTGACGGAACACCACATTTTAGAACTCTCCAAGTTCGAAAAAAAAACTGATTTTGGAGAATGTCCGTCTGTCTGTATGACAGTAACAAAGATATGAATGATTAGCTAGATGAATGAAATTAAGTATAAGGTCCATGTATAAAATTTACAGATTTCAGTCAAAGTTTGAATAAAGTCCGTCAGGATAAGTCTGTCTGTCCGACTATTTGAATATGAAGTTAACACATTAATTAATTAATTACAAAATAAAAATGGTTCGATAGATAAAATTCGGTGCACAGATTTAAAATTTGTAATGTGGATACCCTTGAAATTTTGAGCGAAATCTAATTCCGTTTGAATGTCTGTGTCTCTGTACTTTTAGGAACAGCTAATGGCCATAACTCAAAATCAAACTTTTTATGTCAGTTGGTTGAAAAATACATGTCAAATTATCGACTGATTTACATTGATATTTAGACAGTGATGTAATCGAAAATTTTTGATGAAATCATTAAAATTCAGATTAGGGTATCCGACTGCGTTAAAAACATTGGTTATCAACTGCATTAATTGTTATTTTTTGTAGTTCAGATTTCCCGTTTTTGAAAACAGTTTATCTTTTCTTGTAAAAGGAAGGCCTGACCTGTCATCTAGGATCACATATTTTTCAGGCTCAAATTTGTCTTTGACTTCAATTTTCATAAAACTTTAATTTTTATAAAAATTCTCCGACGTTAACATGATATCTCAAATACCAATAAAGGTATTTGCTTCAAAATTTCAGTGTGTGTTTTAAATAATATGAGAAATGAAATGAATTAAAAGTTTTATTGGTAAAATACATTTTCAATTATAAGTGCTTATAAGAAAAAATAAAGTTGCTGCATATATATGTAAAAATGCACATAAAATGCATATATATGTATATTTCTGCCCATAACTTTTTTGCACCTCAACCGTTTTCTTTGATTTTGATTCATTTCATTCTTCATTATATTCTTTAGTTTGTGTACAAAGAAAAATAGGATTGCTGCATTATAATTTCGTGTTGAACATTAATCGTTTTGGTTAAACCAATGAAATTCACTACAAATTTTCCTATTTCTCAAAATAAATTATATTTTCAAATAATTTTGTAGTATTTATATTATTTTGCCTTATAATTTACAATACAAATAAAAACCATATTTTTAAATTATTGTAAAAAATCCAATTTTCCAAATTTTTTTCGTTGAGCGTAGTTGGATACCTTAATGTACAGGTAAAAATATGATAAAAATTTAGAAAAATCTGTATGTATTGATCTCATACAAATGCACGAAGTATTGCTCTTTCAAATGAAGTGTAGTTTAAAACCCAATGTTCTATTTTATAGAATGATAATTTTTTATAATGAATGTCACAATTTAGATATTAATCAATCTGCCCATATTATTATGTAAAAAAAAGTGATTTAATATAGCCTATAAATGGATGTATTATAGTAAATATCAGAAATGAATATTTTTTAAACTTATCTATGAATATGAAAATGAAATACCCTATATGTATGAAGAAATGAAACATTTTTTTAAAAAAACTATCTTTGAGTTCTAATAAATGAATAATATAATTAGAACCAGGGGAGGGAAATTTGGAGTACGTTCTTTACATTAAATTTCTAGATTTCAATCAACTATTTTATGATATTCGACCAGGAAATTATTTTTTCTGTGTGTATCCAAGTTCACCTGAATAATTTAATATATATGAAGATCCGGAAATAAAATAGTATATATTAAATACCATATAGACATTTAAAACAAATCCATCAATCTTGTAGTCGTAAATTTGGTGTATCCAAGTTCAACTGAATAATTTGATACATATGAAGATCCGGAAATCAAATAGTATATATTAAATACCATATAGACATTTAAAACAAATCCATCAATCTTGAAGTCATAAATTTGGTGTCTAAATTTTTGAAAACAAAATAAATCATTAATGCTCTACATACTATAAAAATGGATTCCAAGTCCATTTTTAGATAATACATTTTAACTGAGAATTAAATCCATCAAATTCTGCATTATCTATCGTGCATGTCAAAATAAGATCCTTCAGAAACTTTATATGCTTGTGAAATGAAACTTATGTAACTCTTATAGAAAAACTGCAGATTTTGATTAATAAAAAGCTTTCAAAGGGTAATGTCTGATTAAAAAGAATTATTGTACTAAATTCAACATAAAAGCTCCATTTTGTGAAAATGACAAGAGAGAGCAATTTTGCTTGTTTCTAAAAGAAATAACATAAAAAAATTAACTTATAATTCATTAAAATGAAATAATTTTCTATTTCTGCTTGCTGAGGAGTTGTTAATTAAATAAGTTAAAAGCGTAAAGCTGTCATCACTTTTGTTAAACATAACTCTTCTGCATTTTTTTAAAAACTAGTTGACAAGAAATAAGCTCTTAAGGCCCTTTTGAAAGCGCGTCTTTCATCACTACCTGTCAACAACGTTCTCAAAGAGCTCATTTGACACGATAAAGTAAACTGACACCAAAAAGTATTTTGAGCAGAATTACCCACTCAAGAAACTTTGCTCTAACAACAAAAACATCGAAAATTTACCAAGAAAAGAAAAAAAGGCTCTCTTTAATTTTCTGCTCCTTATTTTTTAATTTTCGTGTCCAACTATGTTCGAAGGAAAAATTTTGAAAAATTGGATTTTTTAGAAACTATTTAGGGTTTTTAGATGTATTGCCAGTAATGCAAAATAAATGGAAATTGTAGTATTATGTTCGAACAAAATTAAAAATTATTTGGGACATCCAAATTATTTGTTTCGAACTAACTCAATACGGCTAAACAAATCATGTCAAATCATCAATCACAAATCAAATGCTATTAAAAAAACAAATTAGAATTAATGAGCATTGTAGAAAAATATTCGAAATCAGCTAATAGATAATCTGCAATCTTCCTCTACAACAACACCAAACTACAAACTGAGTAATTAACACAGAGAAAACTGCAACCTTAGAATTGAAAAATTCTTCAACAGCTACCGTATTCTCCTGACTTTGCTCCAGTGCATTATGGGGCTTTGCAGAACAATTTCAATTAAAAAACATTTCAAGATCATTTTTCAAAAATAGCCAGGGACATTCGTCAAAAAGGGAATTGTACATAGAAGAAAATCTATCATATGAATTGTATTCTTCGTTAAATAATAGAAATTACTTTCTTCTCTAAATAAATATTGCCGCATAAAAAAAAATTTACTTCTAGCTCAGTGGCCGAATGGTCAAAGCAGGTGATCCTAACCCAGAGTTTGCGGGTTCGATGCTCGCCATGGCTGTTGTATGCAAAGCATCGATTTTTATGTTGTTTCTTTATGTTCTCTAACATTCTAAACCTTTCTTTGTTGCGTAAATTAGTTGTTTCTCGAATATTCTGTTCGATTATAAAAGCTGACACCCACTAATCGTGGGCCACTTCTCGACCTTGTGAAGTTGCAAGTTGCTACTTTCCGTCCATAAATTTGTCTTTTGATTTAAAGCTGACGGTATGTTTATTTAAATCTTCGTGACAATATAATCTCTAAATAATATTTGTTTTGAAGTATACATGATATAAGTTTCCGTTTTCCAATTCTTTCATTTATTTTCGTTAAAAGATAAGTGTTGGATTCTTTTTTTAACGGCTGAATTTTTTGCACCACGTTTTGCGAAAAGTAAAATCTCTATATGTCGTTCAAAATTTCCTTGTTGCAAGGTAGGGTTATTTAAAATTTTAAAAGGAGCTGAAAAAAGTTCCAAACTGGAAAAAAAATCAAGTTCCTAGACATCGATAAATTGGGAGAGAATAATAAATATGAATAGTTATGGCCATTAACATTTTCAGAATTCTTATAATAGTAGGAAAAATTACATTAAAGATATAATATACTTATATTTACCTCCAATATTCTCGTATGGAAAGTATACAAAGATAAATTTCTATCTAAGAATCGACAAAAGTTGTATTTGTCTAAGAATTTGAATATCCGTGTTTCAGACAGCTCTTAGAGGAAAAAATAACTGTTTGTATGTCCGTCTAAATACTGTAACTCAAAAACGCCTTGAAATAGACACATGAAAACAAACATGCAATCTCTAATCAAACATTAAAAGAAATCATATCAAATCTCGTAATCCAAATACAAGTAAAAATGATATCTACGATGATTGATTAGTTAAATAAAAGAAATTTTTTATGTATATTTAGCCTCTAAAGAGTAGAAATTTTTCAATTTTTGATTAAAATCATCAAAGAGTTGTTTTTCACCCGTTACTGCAAAAAATGCCACAATTTATTATATGTTTAGTTAAAATTTTAAATCTATAGTGTTGTGAGCACCGTTGATGGGCCGCTGTAGCCTGGTTGATAGAATATCAGTCTTTCAACCAAAAGGTAGCGGGTTCTGTCCTCATATCGGCCAAAGACCGATGTTGTGGCTCATGTTAGTAGGGGCACGTTAAATAGGTCGTGATTGCAAATCCCTTCAAGTTCCCATAACAAATGATACCTCAGAATCAGAGATAAGTCGATCTCTGATATGGATCTCAATTCTGACTTGCGTATGGATGAATGAATTCAACCGCCCCCTCAAAAGGGTCGTGTGTTCGAGCAGAGTCATCCTTTCACCTGGACGGTGCTCGTACACAACGAAAGGTGCACACTTCTGCCTTCATTCGAAAGAGCTCAGCTCATTCGGGCTTAGTATGACCAAGCGGCATTAAACTCACCACCACGCCGTAGATAGCTCTACACTTGATGATGAGAAATGAACTATAAGTTTACAGTGCAACTAATTGAAGTAAATAACGGAATTGCAGTGTAACTAAAAGGATGAAACTATGCTGCTACACTATGCGAAGGGGCATGGAGTCAACCCGCTACCAACGGTATGCATTGTGTCTTCGTTCAAATTTCGTCTGATGGGTCATGACCCGCGCCGTTGAAAAAAAAGGAGCTCCCCAAGAATGAGTGTCCGCCAACATGGCCCGTTGGTAGCAAGGTACTCAACTTAAACTTGGTCACCTTAAAGCTTTCTCGCACACTCTCGAATTAAACAACTGCCTCAGACAAAGACTTACATTGCAATTACACTGATGGAAAAAAATCGATATATATATATATATATATATATATATATATACACTCTGATGAAAAAAAATCCCAACGCCAAGAAAACATTACTGTACAGTAATGAAATTTTAGGAATGCATTTGTCTAGGTAACATATTTAATTGATTAAAGTTTCAAGATCACAGGTAGAGCCATTTCAAATGTGAAATGTTGGTGCATTAATAACCGGTGTAACCGCTGGAAGTTTGAATGCAAACATGCAAACGTGCATGCATTGTGTCGTGCAGGTGTCGAATATCAGTTTGTGGGATGGAGTTCCATGCCTGTTCCACTTGAGCGGTCAATGCAGGGACGATTAATGCTGGTTGTGAAAGACGCTGGAATTGTCGTCCAATGATACGTGTCCCATTGTGTGTCCCATACGTGCTCGATTGGAGAAAGATCTGGTGATCTAGCAGACCAAGACAACAGGTCGTCACTCTATAGAGAATTTTGGGTTACAATAGCGGTATGAGAGTGAGCATTATCCTGTTGGAAAACACCCCCTTGAATGCTGTTCATGAATGGCAGCACAACAGGTTGTATCACTAGACTGACGTTCACATTTGCAGTCAGGGTGCGTGGGATAACCACGAGAGTGCTCCTGATGTCATACGAAATTGCTCCCAAAACCATAACTCCAGGAGTAGGCCCTGTGTGTCTAGGCCGCAGACAGGTCACTAGCAGGCGTTTACCAGGCCTCCTTCTAACCAACAAACGGTTATCACTGCGACCAAGGCAGAACCGGCTTTCATTAGAAAACACAACAGATCTCCACTCCGTCCTCTAATGAGCTCTAGCTTGACACCAGTCACGTCAAAAAACGGCAGTGGTTTGGAATCAGTGGAATGCACTGTACAAGGAGTCTGACTCTTAGCTGTCCTTAAAGTAACCGATTTGTAACAGTTCGTTGTGTCACTGTGATGCCAACTGCAGCTCGAATTTCAGCTACAGACGCAGTACGATTAGTCACAGCCATACGCCGAATACGACAGTCTTCCGTCTCAGTAGTACCACGTGGCCGCCAAGAGCCTGGTCTTCTTGAGGCAGTACCTTCCCTTGACCACTGCCGACAACACTCTTGCACAGTGGATATATTCCTGCCAAGTCTTTCAGCAATATCGCGGAAAGAAACCCACCTTCTCTTAGCGCTACAACACGATCTCGTTCAAACTCAGTGAGCTATTGATAATGGATTTTTCGTCTTCTCAAAAGCATCCTTCACTAACATTAACCCACTACGTCAAATATCAACTGTAAATAACGATCACGAAACTTACAGCGCTTATTTAAAGCAAACCTCACTTGCATGTTCATAATGTCGCTACTAGCGCCACACTTAAGCGCGTAGATCGAAATTTTAACCGACGTCATCTTTCAGATGTATAAACAAGCCTACCAAATTTCGTTTATCTAGCACAGCTCCTTCCTAGCGTTGGGATTTTTTTTTTTACATCAGTGTATGTCTAATAGCTCCGAAATATTAACGTCAAATTTAAATTCAGCATCTTTACTTAATCTGTTGTCTCCTTGGCGAGTTATTTTTGGTTAATCCATGGTTAATAGATGCGGTATAAAATATTTTTTATACTTTATATGATTGTATTATGCTTATACCTTCGCGTAAGTTCAAGCAATATGTTGTCGAAGTTTTATCGCAATCGGATGAGTGGTACGCAGCGCATTAGAAACACATATACAAACGTTCATTTTTATTTATATAGGCTCGCTTTTACAATCCCGTTTTATAACGGGTGAGGGGGCTACCACACGACTTACATCTACAATACAGGATAAGGAAAAAAATTGTCAGAAGCATGACTCGATAACGAGTCGATCGGTTAAAGGGCTTATCTCACGGCGAAATATCGTCTTCCCTTTCCGTCAGCTATTTTCCATTTCTACCCTCAGAACCGGTCAACCAAGTTTTACATAATCCACAACTTTTTCTAACCAGCTGGAAAATGCCGACGATAGTGATGAAAATATTGTCCGCAAGCAAAATTCAACCAATCATGTAAAACTTTGAAGTGACGTCATTTTCTGCTGACGGAAAGTGCCGATGATATTTCGCCATGTGATAAGGCCTTAACAGGTCAGTGGAGCATTCCCTAGGTGAGAAAAACTGGTATCGTATATGTAATGTAGAAAAATCGTTAAAAAATTCTAAAGATTCAATATTTTGACCTCTCAGAATTTGAAAATGTTTGAATTTTGCCTGACAAGGATAACGTAAAATTGCTTCGAGATAGATGAATAAAAATTAGTTTACGACCTTTGAACCAAATTAGCAAATCGCCATCAAATTTTGAGTCAAATATGTTCAGAGGGAATCCGTCTATTAGTATATAGTTTAATATGAAAACTATAAAAAATGAAGGTCATCCATGAGTTAATTGTTTATTGGATTTTTCTTTCAAAACAAGTGAACATGATAACTTACAAAAAAAATGATTAAATATATCAAATTTTGGATGGGATTTTGTAGTTACAAATGCAGTTTTGTGCCTAATTTTTGTTTTGGTCATCTGAGAGAAACATGCCAAAATGACAAATTCTACTTTTGGATACAATTGACACCCTCCGGGTTCTACTCGCCAAATTACTTGAAAAAGATGAAAAGATAAATTCATCAAAATTGCTAAATTTTCGTCAAAAAATATTTCGCAATTATTTTAAGTCAACACCAAGTATAAGGTATTCACTGGCATATCAAATTTATTAGAGTATTAGAGAAAGTTTTGGGGAAGCCATTTCAATTGGCTTTTAAATATGAAAAAAAAAAAAAAAACCCCGAGAAGGGAGAAAAAAAATGCAAAAAAGACAAAATGGGAAAATTTTTAAAGCAATATACGTACATATTTTTGATTAGAACTTTGCTACGTTTAATACATTTAGTCCAGCAATAGTAGTTTTACCCCTATATATATTCACTGAAGGAAAAAAAATCCCATCACTAGGAAGGAGCTGTGCTAGACAAACAAAATTTGATAGGCTTGTTTATACATCTGAAAGATGACGTCGATTAAAATTTCGAGCAACGCGCGTAAGTGTGGCTCTAGTAACGACACTATGAATATGCAAATGAGGTTTGCTTTAAATAAGCGCTGTAAGGTTTGTGATCGTTATTTACAGTTGAGATTTGACGTAGTGGGTTAATGTTAATCAAGGATGCCTCTGAGAAGACGAAGAAGCAATTATCAACAGCTCACTGAGTTTGAACGAGGTCGTGTTGTAGGGCTACGAGAAGGTGGGTTTCTTTCCGCGATATTGCTGAAAGACTTGTCAGGAATGTATCCACTGTGCAAGAGTGTTGGCGGCAGTGGTCAAGGGAAGGTACTGCCTCAAGAAGACCAGGCTCCTGGCGGCCACGTGGTAATACTGAGAGGGAAGACTGTCGTATTCGGCGTATGGCTGTGACTAATCGTACTGCGTCTGTAGCTGAAATTCGAGCTGCAGTTGGCATCACAGTGACACAACGAACTGTTACAAATCGGTTACTTTAAGGACAGCTCCGAGTCAGACACCCTGTACAGTGCATTCCACTGATTCCAAACCACTGCCGTTTTTTGACGCGAGTGGTGTCAAGCTAGAGCTCATTAGAGGACGGAGTGGAGATCTGTTGTTTTTTCTAATGAAAGCCGGTTCTGCCTTGGTCGCAGTGATAGACGTTTGTTGGTTAGAAGGAGGCCTGGTAAACGCCTGCTAGTGACCTGTCTGCGGCCTAGACACACAGGACCTACTCCTGGAGTTATGGTTTTGGGAGCAATTTCGTATGAAAGATGGAGCACTCTCGTGGTTATCCCACGCACCCTGACTGCAAATTTGAACGTCAGTCTAGTGATACAACCTGTTGTGCTGCCATTCATGAACAGCATTCAAGGGGGTGTTTTTCATTAGGATAATGCTCACCCTCTTACCGCTGTTGTAACCCAAAATGCTCTACAGAGTTTCGACATGTTTCCTTAGCCTGCAAGATCACCAAATCTTTCTCCAATCGAGCACGTATGGGACATCATTGGACGACAACTCCAGCTTCATTCACAACCAGCATTAACCGTCCCTGCATTGACCGCCCAAGTGGAACAGGCATTGAACTCCACCTCACAAACTGATATCAGACACCTGCACGACACAATGCATGCACGTTTGCATGCTTGCATTCAAACTTCCAGCGGTTGCACCGGTTATTAATGCACCAACATTTCACATTTAAAATGGCTCTACCTGTGATCTTGAAACTTTAATCAATTAACTATGTTACCTAGACAAATGTATTCCTATACTTTCATTACTGTACAATAATTTTTTCTTGGTGTTGGGATTTTTTTTCCCATCAGCGTATATTAAATTAAAACTCAAAACATTTTTTCATTTAAGGTATCCAACTACGTTCGATGGAAAAGTTTTGATAAATTTGAATTTTTAAAAACAATTTATGGTTTTTGATGTATTATCAATTATAAACACTATAAATACAAAAAAAAAAAATCATTTGAAAACATAATATATTTTGAGATACAGGAAAATATGTAGTAAATTTTAATGATATCTGACCAAAACACTTAACGCTCTGTACAAAATTGTAATGCAGCATTTCTATTTTTCTGTGCAAACAAGTTATATATTATGATGATGAATGAAAGGAACCAAAATCTAAGAAACATTTTCAGATGGAAAAAAAGTTATAGACAAAAATATACATATATTTCCATCATTTACATAAATTCTGAACTTAATTTTTTTCTAAAAACACATATACATGAAAAAGTTTTGCAACAACAATAAAACGTTTCGTTCATTTCATTACCCATATTACTTATAAAACAAGCTGAAATCTTTACATAAAAAGAACTATTAGTTTTTGAGATATCATGCCAAAGGTGGGGAATATTCTGGAAAATTAAAATTGAAGTCAAAGATAAATGTTAGCTGAAAAATAGATTTTACTTAAAATTCATCTGGATGATAGGTCAGGCCTTCCTTTTCCTAGAAAAGATGAACCGTTTTGGAAAGAGAAAGGATTGAACTACAAAAAATAACAATGAAAAAAAATCGGGAAATGTGGACGAAAACCGGTGTTTTTGATATAGTCGGATATCTTAATATTTTTTCCTGGCTTAGAGCTACCCAAGATAAATGCGATTTGTGAATAACATTTTGAAATTTTATTTCATCATATATTCAAATAACATACAAAATAAAATATAAAAAAATTCGATGTATAAAGTTTCTAAAATTCCTAATATCTTACCAAACTATCATAGCTATATTCATATTCCTCATCTGTCATTTCCAATACCAGGCTGTCGAAACTTTTCTTCAAAAACAGCAGAACATCTATAAAATATCTACGCAGAAAAGAAATGAAATATTCTGGTGAATAAATTATGAAGAAGGACAATTTTATCCTGGCATAAAACTTCTGAAATTCACCGTTACTTCTACTAATTTATTCATTGCACTTTTCACGAGACAATCCAGATGACAGGTTACACGCGAATATTTTTTATTGGCGTTTATTTTGGATAACTTCACCCTTGGCGATACATTATGAAACAACTGGCGGGTTTATTGGCTACATTTATCTTTTCTAATAACGTAGTAATTTCCGCCAACTAAAAATATTCCTTGTTTAATTTGGTAAATGGGTCTTTTTAAAAAGATATCTAAGAATAAAATAATCGATGGATTCTTTCGTTTCAGTCAAGGTTGAATAGTGGAAAAAAATATGTGCGAAATAAATTATGAAGAAACTATTTTGAGATGGTATTATGAAAATAGACCAAAGTAGGTTAATTCTGGAACAAAATAGGTTAAAATTACTGTTAAGTAATTTTCTTTGTCTAACTGCAAGATATATATATATTTCTAGATTAAAATATTATATGCTATTATTACAGGCTATATCTTATGCATATTTTTTAGAATATATATATATATATATATATACACTGAAGTGACAAAAGTCATGGGATAACTGTTAATATTGTGTCGATCCTCCTTTTGCCCGGCGAAGTGCAACAACTCGACGTGTCATGGAGTTCACAAGTCGTTGGAAGTCCTCTGTAGGAATATTGTGCCATGCTGTCTATATAGACGTCCATAATTGTGAATGTGTGGATGGTGCAGGAGTTTGGGCACAAGCGGACCTTTCGATGATGTCCCATAAATGCTTGATGGGATTCATATCGGGCTATCTAGGTGGCCAGATCATGCGCTGGAACTGTCCGGAATGTTCTTCAAATCAATCGCGAACAGTTCTGGCCCGGTGACATAGCGCATTGTCCATCTTGGTGTTGGGATTTTTTTCATCAGTGTATATATATATATATTCTAAAAAATATACATAATATATAGCCAGTAATAATAGTATATAATATTTTAATCTAGCAATATATATATATATAGCTTGCAGTTGGGACAAAGAAAATTACTTAATAGTAATTTTAACCTATTTTGTTCCAGAATTAACCTACTTTGGTCTATTTTCATAATACCATCTCAAAATAGTTTCTTCATAATTTATTCCGCACATATTTTTTTCCACTATTCAACCTTGACTGAAACGAAAGAATCCATCGATTATTTTATTCTTAGATATCTTTTTAAATAATCCCATTTACCAAATTAAACAAGGAATATTTTTAGTTGGCGGAAATTACTACACTATTAGAAAAGATAAATGTAGCCAATAAACCCGAAAGTTGTTTCATAATGTATCGCCAGGGGTGAAGTTATCCAAAATAAACGCCAATAAAAAATATATTCGTGTAACCTGTCATCTGAAAAGTGCAATGAATAAATTAGTAGAAGTAACGGTGAATTTTAGAAGTTTTATTCCTGTATAAAATTGTCCTTCTTCATAATTTATTCACTAGAATGTTTCATTTCTTTTCTGTGTAGATATTTTATAGATGTTCTGCTTTTTTGAAGAAAAGTTTTGACAGCCTGGTATTGGAAATGACAGATGAGGAATATGAATATAGCTGTGATAGTTTGGTAAGATATTAGGAATTTTAGTGACTTTATACATCGAACTTTTTTTTTATTTTGTATGTTATTTGAATATATGATGAAATAAAATTTCAAAATGGTATTCACAAATTGCATTTATCTTGGGTAACTCTAAGCCAGGAATAAATATTAAGATATCCGACTACATCAAAAACACCGGTTTTCGTCCACATTTCCCGATTTTTTTTTCATTGTTATTTTTTGTAGTTCAATCCTTTCTCTTTCCAAAACGGTTCATCTTTTCTAGGAAAAGGAAGGCCTGATCTATCATCCAGATGAATTTTAAGTAAAATCTATTTTTCAGCTAACATTTATCTTTGACTTCAGTTTTAATTTTCCAGAAAATTCTTCACCTTTGGCATGATATCTCAAACACTAATAGCGGTTTTTATGTAAAAATTTCAGCGTGTTTTATAAGTAATGTGGGTAATGAAATGAACGAAACGTTTTATTGTTGTTGCAAAACTTTTTCATGTATATGTGTTTTTAGAAAAAAATTAAGTTCAGAATTTATGTAAATGATGGAAATATATGTATATTTTTGTCTATAACTTTTTTTCCATCTGAAAATGTTTCTTAGATTTTGGTTCCTTTCATTCATCATCATAATATATAACTTGTTTGCACAGAAAAATAGAAATGCTGCATTACAATTTTGTATAGAGCGTTAAGTGTTTTGGTCAGATATCATTAAAATTTACTAAAACCTTTCCTGTATCTCAAAATATATTATGTTTTCAAATATTCTTTTAGTATTTATAGTGTTTATAATTAATAATACATCAAAAACCATAAATTGTTTTAAAAAAATCCAGTTTCTCAAAACATTTCCATCGAACGTAGTTGGATACTTTAAATGAAAAAATCTTTTGTGCTTTAATTTTATATATTTAAATACCACATTTTTAATTTATGTACGCACTGGATATGTATTCTACGAAAAAAAAAATCTTGACCTCTTTTAAAGAAACACGGATATTATACATATATTTATTACTAATATTTGTAAATTTTATAGTACAATGTTTTTATTCAAATGTCGCATACTATTCTTTAATTCAAATTATTAATATATTGATCGAAAAAATCAAATGTTCTTCATTTATCTAAAATAATCTTGTATTATATATTTTTCAATTGGTGTTATGCCTATACACACGTTTCCTTATGATGATAAAATTAAAAACCATATGCCTAATTAACATCGAGTTTCGCTAGGTAGAGGTAAAAATCGCAAAATTGAGTAAAATTGAATTTTGTGAAACTTTTTAACACAGGATTGTTGACATCTGAAATGTCCTGAGTTATGCTTTATACTTAATTAAGGCTTCTGAATCTACGTAATACAATTTGTACCTTACCTCAAACGATGCTATTTTTCGTAAATATAAACTTTTTTGGAGATAGGAAAGTCTGAACTATAAAAAACAACAATTTTAAGAAGTTCGATAATATCATCGATAACTAGTGTTTCTAAGGTAGTCGGATGACTTAAAAATTCCGCCTATGTCCATCATAATTGGTATTCTTTAGAGAAAATATTATATTCATTGTAGTAATTTAGAAGGTAGTACTAAAATATTTCTTCAAAAATTGATATAAAAATATTTTGTTTATACGAAATCTTATTTTTATATGTGGCAATTAATCCCTCATATAAACAAATATCAATTTTGTGAAACAATGATTCATGTAGATGAAATTTATTTTCTTAAAATCTTCTTTAACTTAAGTATAAAAATAATGCATTAAAATAATTAAAAAATATTATTTGAAATTTGTTTTTTATAATTTTCTAATCTCAGTAAAAAAATTTAATGTGTTAGATACAGTGTCTCACAAAAGTGATGGGACACTTGTGCTTTACAAAAGGAAAATGTAATAAAATAAATAAATAAACATGTACAAATTTTCTGTGGGTGTATTTTATACTTAAATTTTGTAACAATTATTACATAACATACATTTTGTCAAAATATTAAAATATTAATTTAATAAAAATATAATTGTTTAGAACGGAAAAAAATTAGCTCACTTAAATGATGGGAAACCATTAGATATGCAACAAAAATCGTCTGAAATAAGCAATAAAAATATTTTGGGGGGTTTTTATTTTTACTCAAAAGCAATTGGCAATAATTTATAAAATCGTCTGCAGTATTTATCTCCAGATTGCTAGGGAATTTTTGTGTTTTTTAGCTCTGTGCAGCCATGAATGCTAAACGAAAAGAAACTTCACCTGAAATTTGAAAATTAGTTATTAATTTGCATATTGAACGCGGAAAATCTATTAGAGAAACTGCTGAAACTGTTAATTTGAGTCATTCAACAGTTTTCAACGTCATTAAACGATAAAAAGAATCATATGATTCAGGATAAAAGAAGACCTTGCCGACCATCAATGCTATCTAATGGATTAAGCGAATTATCGTTCGAATTATTAAAAAAATCCAAGAATGAGTACTCCTAAAGTTGCTGCTGATTTACAAGCATTATATGGAGTAATTGTTAATCCTGAGACTATTAGAAGAGTAATTCGATCTGCTGGACATCACAGAGTAGCCAAGAAAAAATTCTTCGTAAGTGAGAAGAATAGAAAACTCAGACTGGTATTCGCAAAATCCTACATAAATAAGAATTCTGATTTCTGGAATAAAGTTATATTTGCTGATGAGAGTAAATTTAATATATTTGGTTCTGACGGTAGAATCTTGGTGTGGAGAAAACCCAGGGAAGAATTTCGTAAAGAGAACTTGGTGCCAACAGTAAAACATGGTGGAGGAGGAGTTATGGTATGGGTGTGTATGTCGTCAGCGGGAGTCGGTAATCTTGTTTTTATTAACAGTATAATGGATCAGTACAAGTATATCGACATTTTAAAGCAAAATTTGAAATCTTCAGCACGAAAATTGAACCTTCATAACGATTTTAAATTCTAGCAGGATAATGATCCCAAGCACACTGCTTTGAACGTTAGACTCTGGCTGCAGTATAACTGTCCTGAAATAATAAAAACACCACCACAATCTCCTGACTTAAATCCCATAAAGCAGTGATTCTCAACCTGTGGGGCGCGCCCCCCTAGGGGGGCGCGAGCACACTAATGGGGGGGCGCGAGCATATCCAAGAGAAAATGTTATTTAAAAAAATTAAGTGACTGAAAGGAAAAACACACACGCATACAAAAAAAAACATTTCGACATATTTAATAATTAACTTACTAAATTAAAATAATTTACTAAATTAAAAACAAATTTAATAATTATTAGGGACTTCCTTGGGTCTGTCTTGTAAAGCAAAGTTTTTCGAAGGAGCGTTTAATATTAGAAATAGACACTCTCAGATATTTTTCTATATTTAGCTGAGATCTTTATTTTGTCTTCAAAGAAGGCACCGCAGAAAATCCAGTTTCGCAAAGGTAAGATGTTTAAAATGATAGTAGAATGCGAAATGCCCTTGTTTTTAGTGCAGAAAAATCATCATCCACTCCTGCCCGAAATTCTAAGTGTGATTTATTACTAAATTATCTTTTGGTTTCGCCGCTTGCCGTGAAGTCTATGAAGGTTTCTTCCTCTTCGATTGAGAGTCCTTCGGGAGTATTTTGAAATGGATCCCTCAGCCACTTGTAACTTGATATCAGTTTGTCGTCAGCAAGAAAGTACTTTTTAAACTTCTTTGCTAGCATTGCTAAATGATTTTCAATGGTTACAAAAACAAATTTTACATGTTGTTCTTCAGCCTTGTAGGTTTTAATACAATCATTAAAATTTGCAAACATTGTTAAGTTATTTTGCTTTAAATTTCTGCTCCACAATTCCAATTTTCTGCAAAAAGCATTAACCTTATCACTCGTATCCAATATATGTGCATTTTTTCCTTGCAGTTGAAGATTCAAGTTATTTAATTTCTCTAATATGTCGACCATGTAGCTCAATTTCATCACAAATAAACTATCGCGAAAATTCTCAGCTTCCGGTATGTTTTCCTCTTCTAGGAAAACAGTGGTTTTTTCTCTTAATTCATAAACACGTTGCAAATATTTTCCTCGTGATAACCATCTTGCCTCGCAATAAAATAGTAACGCTAAATGTAGTGGACCCATGTCTTTACAAAGTGCGGAAAAGATTCTTGATTTCAGGGGTCTCATTATCATATAATTTACTACGGTTACAGCCGTAGTTAACACGATATTCAAACCAGGACTCATTTCTTTGGAAGTCAAAGCTTCTTTGTGGATCATGCGATGTGTCCAGACGCTCTGGGGCAATTTTTGATTCACTAGTGCTTGAATACTTTGTAATCTTGGAATATCCCGACGCAATTTTTCCTTTCTATGTTTGTCTCGTTCATAAAATCATTTAAGATAGCAAATAATGAGAGTGATGTTGCTTTGAGTTCTATTGGTTTTCAGAAAAGTAATTCTCCTACTACTGACAAATCATCACACAATCTAACATAGGCAATGAAATGAGCATCTTTATTACTATCTGTTGCCTTATCGAGTTTTATTGAAAACAATTTGTCACGTAACTTCGACAAAAGCTGACACTCTACATCTTCAGCTATATCAGCAATTCAACGGGCACCAGTATCATTTGAAAGAGGTATAAACAGCAATTGTTTTTCAAATTTATCTCCAAACATATTTTCTACAATCTCCATTGCGGCTAGCAAAATAAGCTCTTCACCAATGGTGTGAGGCTTTTTACAACTAGCTATTTTATATGAAACTTTGTAAGAGGCAAATAAAGCCTTTTCATTCACAGACAAAGTTTTTTTAAACAATGATTTTTGCTTTTCATATGATTTTAATTTTAATTCGAAGAATTCTCTGGGTTTGTTCACCTACTCATTATGAAGCGTTTCCAAATGTCGTTTCAGTTTATTAGGTTTCATGCTGTCTGCCTCCAACATTTTTGGAGCAAATGATACACAGGAGCCTTACTTCTTCATTTACTTCAGTACTAGTGAACCCAAAATTTAAGCGTTCTTGAGAATATTTTCTTGTTTTTATTTTTGGAACCACGCTTGTCTGTGTACTTGTTGATGCTTGTCTATCGTCTAATGTTCACTTACGCCTACTTAAAAATTTATCCATGATTCTGCGTAAGTCTGCTGCCGTGAATATTTAATACGGTGAATTGCAATTACACGAACATATATATAACATACACATTCAGAATAGATTCAATAGCGATAGAAGGATCGACTCGAATGAGATTGTCTGGAATTGAAATTGGCGTCATAGAACTTTCTCCTTATCCTTTTGAGAAAACGTTTGTTCACATCTGAGTACTCTCTTAACTTTTAAGCTGACCAGACAAATTCCAGACAAATGGAAACTTCTCGCGAAACTGTGAGAATGCCCGACATGGCGGGACGCAAGAGCAATAAAAAGGCATAGGATTCTTGTCTTCACAATGCTGATGATCGGTGTTGCAAAATGTCAATAAATTTCCGTATTCTTGGTAATTTGTAAAGTTTAAAATTAAGGTTGTAGTGTAGGTTTAGCTCCAAAATACTCATAATACATTATTATTGTATACATTTTAATGTTTGTGGTAGGAAAGGGGGGGGCGAGGAAAATTATGATTGAAAATTGGGCCATGAATACTAAAAGGTTGAGAAAAACTGCCATAGAGAATATTTGGCAATATTTGGAATCAAGAATTCGCAAACACACCATTTCTTCAAACCAGCAATTAAAATCGGTGATTGAAGAAGAATGGGGTAAAATCACTCCAGAAATCCTAGAAAAATTAGTCAAATCCATCCGAAGAAGATTAAATCATGTTTTAAAAGAAAAAGGAAATCCAACAAAATATTAAAACCTTTTAAAAAGTAAAATTTTGGGATAAATATTTGATGGAAAGGTAAGTGTCCCATCACTTATGTGAGCCATTTTTTAAGTCCTTTCTAAATAACTGTGTTTTTTATTAAATTTATTTTAATATTTTGACAAAATGTATATAATGTAATAATAGTTAATAACTTTAAATATAAAACGCACCCCAAAATTTTTTGTGCATGTTTATTTATTTATTTTATTACATTTTCCTTTTGTAAAGCACAAGTGTCCCATCACTTTTGTGAGACACTGTATATAATATTTATGTTAAGTGGCATGTGGTTATGGTATATGGCTAAGTATAATATTTCTTGTTATTTGTATTTTTCTCAAGCTACATAAACTGCGAAAAGTCGACCTTTTTTTTCGGACTATAAAAAAATAACAAAAAACAAAATTTTGCTCTCATAAAAAATCAATTATTTCTGATATATAAACAATTTTAAAGGTCCTAGTATTTAACTCATACGTATTTTTAGCAAAAAACCTAATCATTCAAGAAATTGTCATCTTTCATTTTTCAATGAAAATATATTTAAAAAATATCTAGATAAAAAACATGCATCAACATCATAAAATAAAACACATTTCCAACATATAAAAAATGGCATTTTAAAAATATTTGCATAGAAAAAATGAATAATATGTATTTATTAGAATCTAAGCTATTTTGTTGTCTAAATTCTGTACAATTTTTCCTCAAACGATAATTTGAAAGTTTTGAATTTTTTTTTCAATGTTTTTTTCTAGTAAATAATGTTTATTAACTCGCTAATTCTTTTCAAAACTTTTTTAAAAACCAATTTATTTTGTCTTGTCAAGCGATAATAATCAAAAGATAATTGATAAGTTTTGATACTAGCTTCGTTGATTAAAGAACTTTAAGAGTTTTTTGGTTTGTGTGTGTCAACTAGTTTAAGACAAAAATAAATAAAGAATGTCTAAAGCCGTTAAACTTCTTAAATTATGATAATCTTTGTAAACAAAGAGATTAAGATTCTTAGAATTGTGAAACTGAACTAATCTGAAGCTCACACGCTTAAAAAAAATTAAATACTTTCATAAGTTTGAATAAAAGAAAAAAAAATTAACAATGAGATTAAAATGGAAAAAGGGAACGACGATGCTTAAAGTGAAAAAACACCCAGTAATTAATAGATTCATGGTAAATAATCTATAAAAATAAAACAGAATGTTTGTCTGTAGGTCTCTTATGCGCTACTTTACGGCTCATCCGATTCCGATAAAACTTCGAAAACATTTTGCTTGAACATACGCGAAGGTTGTAGGTATAATACAATCATCTAAAGCAGAGGTGTCCAAACTACGGCCCGCGGGCCAAACCCGGCCCGCCAAGTGATTTTATCCGGCCCGAGGAGGGTTTTAAAACATAATGATGTTTTCGCCCAAACCAACCTGCTGAAATTTCAAGACAGCTTCAAATAGAAATTATTGATCTTCAAGCAAACGAACAAATCAAGGACAAATACAAGGAAGGAAACTTAATAGATTTTTATAAATATTTTAATGCAAAAGAGTTTCCAAATTTGAAGAAATTTGCTCGTAAATTCATTTCAATGTTTGGGACTACTTACGTGTGCGTACAAACTTTTTCTCGAATGAAGTATCTTAAATCAAAATATAGAGCAAATTTATCTGATGATCATTTGCAGTCATTGCTTATGATTGGTGTAACAAATTTTGATCCCAACTATAAAGACATTCTTCAACAACAACAAAAAAAACCAGTTTCATCATTCGCATTAGAAGTTTCATGAAAATATTTCAATTTATATAAAATAATTATATAATTTCACTTTGTTTGTTTAGTATTTTGTATTTTTAAGTTACAATAAAATAGTATTAATTAATAGTATTTAATGCTACTTTACTCATAATGATATTTTTCAATTTGTATATACATGTGGCCCGTATAACATGGATCTAATTTCGATCCGGCCCGTGCCGCGAAAAGTTTGGACACCTCTGATCTAGAGTATAAGAAATATTTTCAGATCTATTTAACGCATCTATTAACGAGGGATTAACTATCAAATAACTCGCCAAGAAGACAAATTGATTCAGTTCTAATGCCAGATTTAAGCTGGTCGTTAATATTTCGTAGCTATTCAACATAAATTCAATGTAAGTCTCTCTCTGAGGTAATAGTTTTGTTAGAGATTGTGCGAAAAATTTTTAGGGGAACCATTTCTATTTGAAATTTAAACTACACATTCAATAAAATTTTAACGTTTCTTGCAGTAACTTTCGAAAACAATGTAGTACAAATAATTTTGCGCCATTTTAGTTTTCAAAAAATCTTTTCAACTATATGAAAGATTTTATGGTATAAATATATTTTCCTTTGTTTAATCAACTTTAAAAGAAAATACTTTAATCCCATTTTCTAACATTAAACTTGAGAATTCTGAACGAATATGAAACGGATCACGAGATACCATAAATATTTTCTTTCATTACAATTCTAAAAGAATACCAAGCTTTACAATTTTAAAAGAATGCATAAAAATGAATATTTGTTTGTGGAATACAATAATAAAAATAGATTGAATAATAATATTTATGTAGTATATATCTATATATTAATACAATCTAATACTATAATACGAGGAATGGTTGCCAAGTCGAAAATCGCCCCAGGATTAATAAACTCCGGTAAACTTGGGGGTCTGGGGTTTTTGGCCACGATTAATCGATTGGCGCCGGTTTTGAAGCGCTACGGTCGAGCAGTTCGGAGTTACAGATAGGATATTTTCAAACTTTATTAGTTCGCCATAATGGCTACTTCAATTTTCAAGCGGTAACGTGCTGCCATCTATAGCCAATAGGGTGAACTAATAAAGTTTTATATTTATGCTGTTATAGGTTTATAATATGTTTCTTATGTATGTATATATGTTTGGTTTTTCTAAATAAATTTATCAAAAATATTGAACTTCAACACACTTCAATCTTTACCTTTACTTTACCTTTGTATAGAATAGTTCCCTTTCCAAACTCTAACTTTGTTTAGAATAGTTTACAATGGTGACTTTAACCGGTTATCTTTTCACCAATGGTTTCACAAATTTTCTTATGGCATGTATTGTTTTGATAAATCACAATTGAAAATTTAAATCTTCGAGTTAGCTTCGATACCTGTTTTCTCCGAGCGGAGCTCGGTCACCCGCTGGTATTATTTATACTTCCTCTTTCTGTATCCTTCCCTTTCAACGAATGTATTCATTGCCGACAAGAAAATAAATATCATTCTTAATCAAACAATATAACTATTTCAAATTCCAAACGATATTTCAAAAATTATTCGAAATTTGTTTTACCGATAATAATATTTTTTACCCTAAGTAGAAGAAATTGCATACATAAAAATCTGAAAAGAAAATTTTGCATTCGCATAATATTTGCTAATTGATATGACTAATTGGACTTGAAAATCATTTTTTACAAATGATAGTAAAAAAAGAATCCTAAATCATAATTTAAGGCTTAATAATCATTATTATTTACAAATCTTATATAGATAAAAATTACTTTATCCGTATGTCTCTAATGTCTTAATAAACCGTTCTTCCTATTGCGATGAAACTTGGTCAGCTTATTGTTTATGCCTACGAGATGGTGATAAACAATTTTAAGTCCAAATATCTCAAATTTTTAAAACATCTTGAATCTTAACCGCATCTATTTACCAAAGATTCATCTCCAAATAACTCGCCGTGGAGACAATAGATTCCGTAGGAATGCTAAATCCAAGTGAAAGGTTAATATTTTGCAGCTAAAGTACGCGAATGCCATGCGTCATTCTCGGAGGTATCAACTTTATTACAGATTATACGCGAAAGTTTAGGGAAGACCAACCCTGATTTTTTAAAATTTTAATTAAATTTCAGCTGTTTTCGCAGTAACGACTAAAAATATTGTTGCACAAATAATTTTGCATCATCTTCATTTTCAAAAAATATCTTCAAAACTATATGTACGATTTTATGGTATAAATATAATTTATATGCTTAATAAATTTTAAATCAAGATGTTTTAATCAAATTTTTAAAAAATTAAATTTGAGAATTCTGAACGAATATTGAACGAATCATGAGATACAATAAATAGTTTTTTTCATTACCATTCTGAGAGAACACTAAGTTTTACAATTCTATAAAGGATACCCAAGTCTAACATATAAAAATGAATGTTTGTTCCTATTTTATATACTGTCATACCATTCAGCCTATTTCGATAAAGCATAGCCAAAATAACGCGCTGGTTACCAGCTAGTATTAACCAAATCTTTTTTGCGTGTTAACACGTGGGAGTAAAGTATCAATTTACAACAAGGAAAAAAATTGTTATTTTGTGGTACAGAATAAAGTATTCTCTGGTGGAATGCACATTGAGGAATAAAACTAAGGAAATGAGAAAAGATCTTGAGATAAAGAGAGGGGAAAAAAGATCCGTTTTCCTCCTGAGATCTTATAACTCGCTATTTTTGGCAACATAAAAAAACACGGAAATGGTAGACTAGACTTTTATTGTTTGCTGGATCGATGTTTCTTTCATTTCATATTCTTTATTTGGCAGGCATAGAGCATCTCGAATGAAACTTTTAGATACTTATTTTTAACCTCACACTAAGCAGTAAAACATATTTTATCTCTCTTTAATTTTTGCTTACAAATATGCTGAAGTTTATAAATTTGTTAAGTGATTCTAAATTGAGTTTAGTTTAGTTTAGTTATATTAACGTCCCGTTGTCAAGCAACACTAGGGCTATTTCCATGTTGGGTAGGTTTTAGAACAAAACATGATGCTATTAAAATTTTGGTTCTTAAAATCATAGTTTAACTGCGCTATGTTTATCAAGTGCATTGTTATCCTTCTGCTAATTTCTCTGAAATAATCACACAGATAGAGATATACAGACAGATCATTATAGAGCTACAACACACAATGAACAAATCGATGTTGGCATTCAAAGTTATAAGAGTCATATATCTATTAAAACGTTATCTTCGATTATTTTTTTCTCGGTTTGATTTAGTTATATTAACGTCCAGTTTTGAAGCAACTCTGGGGCTATTTTTCACGGACCTCATCATTTTTAACCGCTGTCAGATGACGAGGACAACACACATACCAGACCAGCGGGAGGACGTTTGGCTAGACAGATTTAACGAGCAAGAGACCCCCCTCACACGACGGTTCTTCGGTAGAATCGAGTCTCGAAATTAAAACCCTTCGGTTCCGAAGCAGAGAGTAACCTTAAGCCACCGCGGTCTTATTTCTAAATGGTTTCTTCTGTTGTGTTCTGTCTAATGCCGCTTGGTTATTCCCAGCCGAATGAGAGTAGCTCTTTCGAATGAAGGCAGAAGTGTGCGCCTCACGTTGTTAATGAGCACCCGTAAAGTGAAAGTACGACTTTACACCAACACACAAGACACAACCTTTTTAGGGAGTGGTCGAACTCATTCATCCATCTGCAAGTTAGAATTGAGATACATATCAAAGATCGACTCATCCCTAATTCAGTACCCAAATAGAGTCAATATGACAGACTATATTTCATTTGGAAAAGAATTATTATCATTTAAAATATTAGTATTATCATTTGAAAAAGAACTACCAAATCGGGGGAGTGGCTATTTTTTGAGCTGACGCATTTAAAAAAGGATTATCAAAATATTCATTAGACTATCATCAAATATTCATTAGACTAGAATTAAAAAATTAACATGCATTTTAATGATGATAATGATGTCATCTTCTCCTTTCGACGGAAAGGGAATGCTGTAAATTGTGAGGGTAAAGACCCCTAATCAACCGAATGCAGAAGCCTGTCTTCAAGCTCATAAGAAGATGACATTCACATATTCGTTTTCACAACACATTTTTCACACAATTCATTGATAAAACACATTTAACACCACACCTCCGTTTCTAGAGCTCATGTGGCCCCTTTCCGGTTTGGTATAGAAGTAGGTGGACTTTATTAACAAAAAGTACACAACAATGAATTTGAAAGATACAGAAAAATGACAAAATACATGAAAATACAACATAACAAGAAATGATAAATTCTAGAATGAAAAATATCAGTGCCAAAAAAAGTAAAAAAAAAAAAAACTGTATGAATGAACATTACAATGTACAGTAAGAATGCAAAAATAAAGGGTTATATATATTAGTTACTTGCAGGGGGTGATGGAAAACAAATTATGAATGAAGTACGAGCTGTATTAAAAGGTGTCCTAAGAAAACAATGGAGTTAAAGAACAACAATGCACCAACCGGGACTTGAACCCACGACACCCTATTAGGGAGTAGACGTGCTAGCTTTAGGTTAGGATGCCAGCAAGTATTTCAATGTTTCCAGTGAATAAATTGGGAGCATACTGTTTCATAAAATTTTATTTTATCACTAATTTACTCTAAACTTAATTAATATTTGTTATATTTAATAATATTCTGACAGAATATTAGAAAATATATAATATACACTAATATTCGAGTGATATATAATATATACTAATATTCTAGTAATCTATACTTATAATAAAGCTCAATGTGTGTGTGTTTATGTGTGCGTGTGTGTGTGTGTTGGCACTCTACAGGTCAGACCGTTGGACCTACAGCTACCAAATTTGGTACATGTATACCTTGGAGGTTGGAAATGTGCATCTCGGAGCCCTTTTTTCGAATTTTTAATTAGAATTTGAGTTAATTAAAATTTAAGCGAAATTTCGACGTTTTTCCGCTATAACTTCCGAAAATATTATCGCACAAACACGATTTTTACATCAATTTAAAGATTAAAAAATTAGCTTTTTAATGGTATCAGTGTTTTAATGTATAACTTAAACCTCTGTTTTTAACGAATTTTTAAAGAAATATTTTGACCATGTTTTTTTTGAGCACGTGACTGGATAAAATAAAAGAAAACAATGACAGAAGTTCAAATAATAAAAAAAAAGCATCATCGTAAATCAAGTCTAAAGAAATGATACTTTTAGCACGTGACTGGATAAAATAAAAGAAACATAAAATGTGAGATTTTCTAAAAAAATAAATGCAACGCAAAGGTTTCTATAATCGTTTGCAATATCTAAATCATTTATTCAACAAATGTTCTTTATTTATGGTAAACCTGATTGAATTTAGACAGGATATGCATTGGAATTCCGACATAATGGCAAATTTCTATAATCGTTTGCAATATCTGTATCATTAATTCAATATTTTTTTCCTTTATAAAATGTGATAGTTTCTAAAAAAATAAATGCATAGCCAAGGTTTCTATAATCGTTTGCAACATCTAAATCATTTATTCAATATTTTTTTTTTCCTTTTTCGCTTTCTTAAAAAAAACATTTTTAATATTTTGGCAGCATCACGGAAAAAAACATTTTTAATTTCAGGCCGCTCAATGCCCGGAATTACTTCAAGGCTAATAAATATGTGACTTAATTGAAAATTTTAGAACGCATTACTCATGGCGAACCAGCTGGTTGCCAAAGGCGGCTAGTATATAATAAACACTAATATTCTAATAATATATAATATATTGGGTTGTTCGGAAAGTCATTTCGTTTTTTTTTGTCAAAATGAAAAGAAATTTTCGTTTAATGAATAAATTATTTATTAAATTATAAAATTGCCATTCTGGTCTAATACCTTTTGCCATATTTTTGGTAGTAACATGATTACACGCTCATAAAAGTTTTGGTCTTTACTGTAAAAAAAACTGATCGAGGTGGTTTTTGGCCTCCTCATTTGAAGGAAAAATTTTGCAAATCAGTTCTGGTACTGATGTACTGTTAACACATCTTCTCCACACATATTGGCTAATTTATTTCTGGCTTGAACAGCATTTTTACCTTTTATAGCAAAAAAGAAAAAAATGACGAAAATGCTGCTATTGCTCTCCATATTTAAAAGGGCACCATCCAAAAACTACTGCGAAGAATCAGCTGCACTTTTTCACACTCAAGCCTTGCTATATCAGCTCTTAAAACATAAAATGATTTTGCGGTTTAAGTATGAAATTGGGTGCGAAAAATACAATTAAATCCTCTGTCGGGAAAAAACGAAATTACTTTCCGAACAACCTAATACATTAGTATTATAGTAATATATAATATGTACTAATATTCTAATAGTCAGAATATTAGTGAATATATAATATGCACTAATATTCCAGTAATATATAATAAACATTAATATTCTGATAGTCAGGATATTAGTGAATACATAATATACTCTAATATTCTGACGTAGGGGTAACGAGTCTACTTTCCGATCTACGTTTTCTAGGTTTGAACCCCGGTTCTGACACGATTGTACTTCTTCTGTGTTCTAACTGTGGAGTGTGCGAATGTGCTCCTTCCTGTAAAAAGGAGTTGTGCAACCGAATCTGACGCATGAAGTAATTAAGGCCTACTCTTTTCCTTAGTTGGTGCTGCTGGACGCTTAGCTGAACAAAAAACGCTTAACTGATTGATAACTGTCTGTGGTCTTGCAAAGTGCCATAAGTTACAATAATACCTATAAATGTGTCTATATGTAATGTTAATCGAATGAATTACACTAGATTGTGTAATTCAAATGCTCTTTTATTTAACTTGGTTTGTTTCATGATTATAAAGATGAGCTATTTTAATTTATTTTCAGTTAATTTGGAAGCATTTAAAACTTTATTTTTTTTTCTTTCACAGGATTGATATTTTGAGAATCTAACTATAAGATGATAAATGAGTTCTATTTTTTTCGATATTTGATTTATATTTTGAACTTGGAAAAAAGATTAGATGTAATTGTTGTAATTATAGATCAAAGTACATTAATTATTGTTTAATTGTTGTTATTGTATTAATTATTGTTTTGAAATTACATTTTGTATTTTAATTTGTAATAAAGAAAAAAGAATCATTTTTTTTGAAATTATGACTTGAAGTAATTACAACTGTAATATTTACAAAACAGTTACATTCAACCTTTTTTTTTATCGGTTTTACTATTTAAGGTAATCACAAATATGAAATTGAAAATTAATTATTTTACTAACTGAAAATTAATTTTTTAAAACGTTAAATTTTATTATCGTCATTGGAAACAAAGCATAAAAATAGAAAATTTCCAATAAAAATGCAGTTTGGAATACTTTTATTGAATTTATTTTCTGCTAATAATGCATAACTTTCAGTGGAGCCGCGGTGACCTGGTGGTAAGGTCTAGGCTTCAGAACAGGAGAGTTTCAGGTTCGGAACTCGATTTCGCCGAAGATTCATTGTGTGATGGGTTTCTTGCACATTAAATCTGTCAGGCTAAACGTCCTCCCCCTGGTGTTGTGTGGAGAGGGGTGTGACAGTTCAGGTGTCGTCCTCGTCATCTGACGGTGATTCCAAATGACGTTATCCGTCCCAAAATAGCCCTAGTGGAGACGTCAATATAACTAAACTAAACTTCCTTTTTTAGCATATTCTTTCATTTTTAGTTAGTTTGCTTAATTCTTTCATTGATTAAATGTAATTATTAATTAGATTTTAAAAAATGCTGATTTTAAAGCTACGTTTTATCCTAAAAGTTTAGTTAAATGGAAGTGAAACAAGATATGTAGACTGAGATAGCTTGTTTGGTAAGAAATTGGAAACGCATCCCTTCTATTGTATATTCGAACCCGTATGGTCGAAGACTCTCCGTGTGTGTGGTAGCTGACACACGTTAGCTGAGGCCAGTTGAAGTTTCGTCCTCGTTATTTGACCGTGGTTCAAAATGACGAGGTCCGTCCCAAAATAGCCCTAATGTTGCTTTACAATGGGACGCTAATATAACTAAACTAAACTAAACATAACTTTCAGCTATATATATCTCAGTTAATTGATTGCAAAAATATACCACTCTAAATCTTATAAGAATAAAATATTCATATCCGCATTTCGAAAGGCTAATTATTAAGTTTTGAAGCGATTAAAATTTTAAAGCCATCATTGCTTCAAGAAACTGGACTTTATGTACTTTGCAGAGCTGAAATTAATTTTTAGAAGCAAATATGACTCAATATATTCACATTTTAAAGCTGAAAATTCAAATAATATTCATTCTAATTACGAGAGAAATGTTGAAAGATTTTCATTTAATATTTTATTTCAGGAAAATGAAGGATTTAGTTTCGAAACTTATAAATGAAATTTAATATGTTTTCAGTTTCAAAGATTTAATTTTGAAAGAAGATACAGAACCAACTTTGAATAAAGCTGTAACTCACTTCCTAGAATTCGACGTAATTATAAGACATTTATTCGGTAGTAAAATGAAAATATATTAAAGTCATCTTTGAAATGAAATTAATGAGCCATATTTTAATTTAACGCACTTTTTTGAATATGATCGGATCGTTTATACGGTGAATAATTTTAATTTTCACTAATTCGATATTACACGGAATTTTAATAATGTTTTCATGTTCAAATATTTTGAATATAAGGTTATAATATTGAAATATTCAACTTCGGAGCTACTGAAGTTATTTTATTTTAAATTAAATTTGTTTTATTTTTATGGTTGTGAAATTTTTCACCGTCTGTAAAAATGTATAGAAGCATATATAAAAAAGAAACTTCAATTATTGCAATAATTCATCTTATGTTGAAAACATCGTTATTTTAGGAATCACGAGATTTTAAGGAATTGAAGAGATATTAACATTTAAGAAAAAAGAAATACAAGAAAGTTACAAACGATTTTCGAAAGTATCTAAAATTTGGTTTCTTTTATTCAGAATATTAATAATGGTGTTTATAGAAATAAATTTGAATTTAATTCATCAGAATTTTTTAGGTGATTTAAGATTTTTATTTCAATTTTATTCTATTAAAAAGTTTATAAATTAATGAAATATTCAATCGTCTTTTCCATTTGAATTTTTCTGAGATATTCAATTTTTGAGTTTGTAATTATTAGGATAGAGTCAAAAATCAATTTTTGTAGTACCCAATTCCAACATATTTTTAAAGTTTCTTCTTTGCTTTATAATCAATGAATTTCAAGGCAAATTAATGAAAGAACATATGGTTGTGGTGGTGGGTCTAATGTTACTTGCTCATACCAAGCCCGAATGAGCGGAGCTCTTTCGAATGAAGGCAGAAGTGTGCGCCTTTCGTTGTGAACGAGCATCGTTCAGGTGAAAGGATGACTTTGCTAGAACACACACGGCATAACCCTTTTTAGGGGGCTGTCAAACTCATTCATCCATCCGCAAGTCAGAATTTAGATACAATCAAAGATTGGCTCCTCCCTGATTCAGTACCCCGAAAGGTATAATTTTCTATGTGAACTTGGAGGACTCACGGCACGGAGGAGGACTCAGGAACAGTCACGGCATATTTAACTTGCCATAACTGCCATGAGCCAACTCGGCGGCAAGTAAAATTTTACCTTTACTAAAATTATACCTCTGGGAGTATTGAATCAGGAAGGAGTCGATCTCTGACTTGGATCTAAATTCTGACTTGCGATGGACGGATGAGTTCGACCGCCCCCTAAAAAGGGTTGTGTGTTCGAGCAAAGTCGTCCTTTCACCTGAATGGTGCTCTTTACAACGAAAAGCACGCACCTCTGCCATCATTCGAAAGAGCTCCGCTCATTCGGGCTTGGTATGACTAAGTGGCATTAGACCCCTCACCCCAACCAAGAATATATACCGGGAATAATCAATTTACACAAGTGAATTATTTAATTTTTTAATAGCTTACAAAAAGTTTTTTAATTGAGCATTTTTTAGATTATTGTGAACATTTATTTGATGATCATATATAAACATTTTTAGGCATTACAATGTGCTATATTTGCATTTTGTGCTATATATTACTGTGGGTTCACACGAGGCTAACTATTGCTTGCAATAGAAGATCACGCCTTCTTCCGAAAAATCACGTGCTTAGTTTAGTTCAGTTTAGTTATATTAACGTTCCATTTCAAAGCAACACGAGGGCTATTTTGAGACAGACCTCGCCATTTTGAACCACGAAGATGACGAGGACGACATCAGAATTGGCATCCCCCTCTCCACACCACTCCACACCAGCGGGAGGACAGGAAAATCACGTGATCACAACTTGGACAATGGCAGATATTGCCCATTCTGGACAAACGTTGTCCATTGTCCCAACTGTTCACAGGAGGACAATGCCTGCACAGCGTTAGAAAGGCAACGACTGCGCAATAAATAGCCTCCTGTGAACCCATCTTTAGTTCAAAATTTCCGTTTCAAAATTTAAATGAAATAAATTTTATTGTTATGGCAGTATACAGAGTGTTTTATGAAACAATAGTCATAAAAATAATACACATATCATCTCATAATGACAAATGGAAAATATAGGGCGGTTATAATTAAATTTCTACTTTGAAATGGTCATAAAAGGAACTTTATTGGGACAAATACTATAAAACTTGTTAATAGTTTAAAAAACGAAATGGAAATTTCTTTTCTAGTAAAAAAAAATTTTAAAAAAACGGAGCAGCAGAGGGAAATGGTGCTGTATGCAGTATTGTTAAAAAAATAGGAGATGAAGATGTCAGTTTAAAATGTGCGTGGTGGTTTCTGAAACGAAACTATTTGTAAGGTTGGATAAAACGTCAATTTAGGGAGACCACTTCCTTTGATTTCCTTTAATGCTCAAAAGTTATCGAATCTCTTTATTTTTCAATACAACTGTTATTAAAAATTTGACATGATGTAAGTAACAGTTTGATTATTATTACAGCCATCGAAGAACATTTAATTCAATCTTATTAAATTCTAAAAATTAAATAGTTTTAACAGAAAATCAATTAATATGAAATTCAAATTTATTAATTTTTATTAATTGAATAATAAATGCATTAAATTGGCTCGTACTTGATTTTTAACCATCAAAAATTTTATTTCAAAGGTTTACACATTAAATAATTCTCAAGTGCTTAATTAAAGCAAATTTTACAGCCGTACTTTAAGTCATTTTTTTAATAAAGATTCCATCCTACTATTCAAGTGCAAAAACAAAGTATAATGAAAATATTTCAGTCATTAAATAATAAAATATTTTAAAAAAGAATATCCTACTATTCAAGTACAACAACTTAATATATTGAAAATATTTAAGGATTTAAATAATAAAATATTTAAAAAAAGAGCACAAATATTTTGAAAAGAATGATTTTGCTGATTAACAATGCATCAAGTTTTTTTTAAGAAAAGACAAGTATATTTTCAGTTTCTGACTAGCAAATTATTTTTTATAATGTGATATGTATTTGATGAAAAATAAACTGCCCTTGCACTTTTTAGACGTCTGCATACTTAGAATATATCGCATCTATGTTATTATACAATCAATTTAATTTCCCTTTTATTACATGTTAGTAATTTTTTATAAAAGCAGATTGTGTTTTTAAAATAATTGTCTCATTTTGTTGCATCATCAAATGTATGTAATATTCAACAAACGTTAAGTCTTTTTTGAAAATATTTTTAGAAAAAAAAAAATAGACGTAGAAAATTTTGGCCATTATAAAAAAGAACTCCAAACAATTATTTTAAAAAAGCGGAAAATTTTAAATTATAAATTAAATTAGAAATATTTTTAGATAAAAAATATGAATCCATTTAAGTAAATATATATTTTATGTGTAAAAATACAACATCGTCATTTTGTAATGAAATTCGTTATCTGGTTAGTTACAGAAAAGATGTCTGAAGGAATAATTCAGAAGATATTGTAAATATAATATAAATGCAAATTCAACTTTCAATTTCATGTTATGAATAAATGAATAAAATTATTTATTTTTTAATATAATTAGATTCTAATCGAATATCCACGTTGTAGATTTTTATCTTTAGAACAAAATAAATAGCAACTGATTTAATATGCATTAAAATTTCTGCTCCTTTAATTATTTTATATAACTTTATATAATATTTATAATAATTATATAATATTAATATTAACATTTTATTTCCAGCTTATATATATAATTCTAAATAATTTTTAGCGCAAAAATATATTAAATATTATTAAATATTTTTATAAACTATGAAATATACTTTCATGAACGTATATTTGTTATCAAATATAATTTTGTTGTTTAAATATCAACCCAACTGTTTATCTGAAGTTTAAATATTCAAATATACTTTTTAACATCTATCTTACATTAAATATTAATCTTTTTAATATAAACAATTATAATGGAATGCTTGCTATAATTAAAAGAGAATATATTCAAAAGATAAACAGTTGGGCCTAGAGCTATGATATTTGATTATCAACTATGATATAATAACGTTATTATTTTATTCTTAAAAGCATGTTTTGATTCAACAAGAAAATTTCAATCTGACTTATAATACTTTGTATAGTGTTTATAAAATGATATTTTTGGAAGACATTTAGGAGAAAAAATATGTTGCTTTGCTGTTCATTTTGATAACACTTATTATTAACAATTCGGTTGACTAAATTAGGGATTTTTAAGTCAAAATGTTTGCATCTCATGTTGTTTATCAGCGCCATTTAGAGCGGTGAGTAAGACTTAGCCACAAACACTTCACACCCTTTTTATGGGGTTGACTTCATTCACACTTCTACATATCGTTATTTAGTCCTGAACCAGAGAATAATCACCTCTGAATCAGCACCCCCCAGCGATATTACTCTCGACAAGGAGGACTTTATGACCACGACGTATTTATACGTGCGTCGGCTACCCCACACATGGAGAGTCTTCGGCTAGAGGGGCTCGAATTCACAATCCAAGGGATGCGTTTCCAACATCTTACCAAATAAGTTGTCTTTCTCTATACATCTAACTTTACTTTCATTTAATTAAGCTTTTAGGATAAAAGGTGGCTTTAAAGTCAGCATATTGTAATCTAATTAGTAATTTTCCTTTTATCAATGAAAATGAGTTAAAAAAAACTAGATAAAAACAAAAGAATAAGCTAAAAAAAGAAAGTAGAGGTTTAAAGTTTGACTTTATCTGGGTTGGTTTAATTTGCTTTAGTTTAGATATTATTAATGGTTTGTTTCAAAGCAACATTAAGAATATTTTATGTATCTAGTAATTTTAAATGGTGGTCAGATGAAGTAAATGAGGTTTGAACGTCCACTCGCTTCTGAAATTTTCGCACTAAAGCCCTTGGAGAACATTTGGACTTGCAACGAAGTTCCTAGAATTTTAATACTTGGTTTTCCAAAGAAGTGCCGAGAATTTTTATATTTGGTTTCTTGCAATGAAGTAGCTAGAGTTTTAATATTTGGTTTTTTCCAACGAAGTGCCGAGAACTGTTATATTTGATTTCTTGCAACGAAGTACCGAGAACTGTTATATTTCATTTCTTGCAGCAAAGTACTCAGAATTTTTATATTTGATTCCATGCAACGAAGTACCGAGAATTGTTATATTTTAAAATGATTGATAAAACAATCATTTGAAAAAATATATATATTTAGTATCGGCAAAATGAGTTCAAATGGAATTTGTAAAGTTTCTTGAAATTGGAGAAAGAAATGCAATGCAAAAAATTCAAATGAAAATAAAAAAAGGTTATTTCATTACTGTTTATGATAAATTATGGGTTAAAAAATTTTCAAATTACTAGCAAAAAAAGTCGATCATTTTCTTAAATCTCACTAATTGCTTAGTTATCTAATTACTTAATTTTAAAAGTTAAAAATGGTAAAGTTTATCTAGAAATTGTTCCCAGATTACCGTTTGTAAATTTCTTGCCTTCACTATAAAATATGAGAAATTCAAGTGATTGGCAGTCACACATACACATATTATTAGGCTGAATTTCAATTTTATTCTGCCGAGGTTAAATAATTATTAGGTTAAATTTCAATTTTATTCTGAAGTGTTGGAAATGAATTTTTAAGAAATATAGTCATTTTTTATTCACTAAAAACAGAAATAATTTATAGATTAAAACATTGGTATAACTGAAAAGATACTTTCTTTATACTTTAAGATAACTATTTTTTGAGTTGTAATACTCTCCGAAATTACGATAGAAAGATGCCAAAATTCTGTTTAATTTTGCATTAATGAAAATTCAATTAAAAACTACCTGAATTGCTAATTTTCATCCTCTAAAATATATGTGTGGCTGGTGTGTACCGTTATATCAAGTAATCTGGTCTGCAAATCGCCACGACATGCACATGTACACGCGCGCACGTAAATATACAGTGGCTCACAAAATTGTGAGTGCCCCTAACTTTTACTTGTTTAATACGACTCGATAACACATTACCGAGAAATGCAAACATGTTTCTATTTTCAAATATAACAAATGGTTTAATTTAGATTAAAAATAAAGGAAAATCAACGAAAAACATTGTGAATTGAAAATCTTTGGAAGCATCTTAAATAAACATAAGCAGAATTTTGCCTCCAAAAAAATTGAGAGTACACCTATGAAATTTTTGCAATATCTCGCATAGAAACAAAGTATAACTGCTAAATGGCATGTCTTTTGACTTCTATAATAATCTATAAATGTCAGTGTACCGATTTGAGCAATTTTTGGTGGTATCATAATATATTTTCTCCATTCTTCTTGTAACACTTGTTTTAAATGGATTTCATTTCTATTTTTGTGGTTTTGAACCATTATTTCAAATATGGCTCACGGATATTTAACCTCATGGATTTCATTTACTGTAGTAGAGTGTGTAATCTGTAGTATGTGTACTTTAGTAGTGTGTGCGCGTAGAATTTTTTTCAATGCTGCTCAAATTGAAAAAAATATATTTTTTGACTTTACTAGCCTTCTGTTTGGGGTCGTTGTCCTACTGGAAAATGAAATTCCCATCCAAACCAAAATTCTTAGCACTTTCCTTTAGATTGCTGCGTAGTATTTCCAAGTAAACCATTATATTTATAATGCCATCTATAAGAATTAAGTTTCCTACCCCGGATGAAGCAATGCAATTTCAAATCATGACGGAATTATCACCATGAAGGAGACCGGAATTATCACCATGAATTTTTTGGTATCCAAAGCAATATTAGACTTTCACCGTGCAGTACGTGGTTGTCACAGCTAAACATATTGAGTTTTCTTTTTTACTAAATATAATTTTCTTTCAAAATTCAATACTATTCAATGAAGAGTTTTGTAACTTTAAACGATTTATCTGAATTTGCTAGATGATGAATAGTATCTCTCTAACAATGCGACTTTTATATTCAGCTTGGTGGGGTTCAGAACCTCCCATCAATGACGAGACGTACTCCCTACTGGGAGGGTAACTTGGACACAACTATATCTCCCCGTAAAGAGAATATATACCACTAATAAACTTATTGCTTGGAGGTTTTTTTGCAACATTGTGTCAATTTTCACAATTTTAAATCTAAATCAGAATGGCTGCATCACCTTCATGTACCTTAAGGACAGGTTGGTCAGTTATAAAACGTCGGCTGTACACAAATTTGCAGTATAGCAATTCTTTTTATCTTTGCACACCAGTTATATAATAAAATGATGAATAAAATAAATCAAAATACCAAAAAAATGTTGTGATTCAAAGAAGTGATGGATAAAAATATACATATCTGTGCATTTTTTCCTTAAATTCTCAACTTACGTTTTCTAAAAAAACCTATACATGAAAAAATATTTCACCTGCAATAAAACTTACGGTTCGTTTCATCGCCCATATGATTTAAAGCACATGCTGAAATTTTTATGCAAATACTTCATTAAATTTTTGAGATATCATGTTAAAGTTGGAGAACTTTTATGAAAATTAAAGTTTTGAGAAAATTAAAATTAAAGACAAATTTTAGCTGAAAAATATGTGATCCTGGATGCTAGGGCAGGCTTCCCTTTTATTAGGAAAGACAAACTGTTTTGGAAAGAGGAAAGTCTGAACTACAAGAAATGACAATAATTTAAAAAAAACTGGCCAATGGGGTCGATAAGCAATGTTTTTAATGAAGTCGAATACCTTAAAATGTAAATTTTTACACAGATAAAACATGGTAAAATTTAATTAAAAAACTATCAACATATCTAAATTTAGAAAAGTGTCGATAAAAAAAGCCAAACAAAAAACACAACTTCGTACCAGAAAGAAAAAAATGTTGGAATTAATCTATGACAAGCAATCATCTTTTTTCACGCCTAAAAGGCCCCTGCCAAATTTTACAAACGCATGCACAGAAAGAAAAAGAAAAAAATATATATAGTGGCATTTTGTTGGGACAATTACTTGCATTGACCAAATAGCCTTTTTTCGCCTTTCTGTCTACCCGATGCCTACTGGCTGAGCATAAACCTGACATAATATTCAAAAACTTACAAATTTTAAATTAAAACCACTTGAAAATAAACTAGCTTTGAAAAAAACACAGTGTTATTTAAATTTAAGAACGCATTCGCTGATGTGTTGCCCTTGATGGATAAACTCCATTGTTCATTCGTGGTAATATATCCCTTTAGAGAATGCCTTCTGACAGGAATGTCAAGAAAATGAGAAAGGATACGGAGAAATTCTAGGAAAAAAAATTATTTTCGCTTAGAATCATGCTGTACGCTATTTTGGGAAGAATAAAGGACTTAGAAAAGGAATAAAATGGACTTTGACTGTCTTGTTTGTTTGATGTTCTTTGCTGGTTCTAATTCCTTGTTTTAAAGTAAACTGAACTCATTTTAGGAAAGTTTCTGTTGTTTGCTTTTGGAAACACAGAATCTTGTTTTACAAAACATTGGACCCACATTTTTTAATTTGAACACTTAATACAGATGTTAGTGTTTTAAATTGTGGTCTTATGCAAATTCCAAACTTGTGTCAACTGTTAAATGTAAAAATAATGGCTTTGGTTTAATCATTTGAGATAGATTTCTTAAGCCAAAAGTCAAGAAGGCCTGTTTAGCCCAAATATTATTTCTGGTATTTTTTGACAGAAATTCAGTAGAATGCAATTAGAGACATTCAAAATATAATGAACGGAAAAATGCTGAAAAAATCAAAAAAGAAATAAAAAGCTGGGAGTATTTCTCAGTTTCTTATGTAATGAGCTATTTTTGGAAAGTAAAATAAAATCTTGGAAAGTAATAAATGTTCGATTAAATGAGTTAGTTTCTGATTTAAAATCTAAGAGTGATAGACAGAACAAAATCTGCAAAGAATAAATTACTTAAAAAGGAGTAAAATGGACTTTCATTGACTTGTTTGTTTGACGTTCTTTGCGGTTTCTAATTTCTTGTTCAGTTTAATTTCTGAACTCAGTTTATTGAAGTTTCTATTGCTTGCTTTTGGGAACACTAAATGTTGTTTCACAAAACATTGGACCCACATTTCTTAATTAGTGGGATTAGAAGACAGATGTTAGGATTTTAAAGTGCGGTCTTCGCAAATTCTGATCTTGTATCAACTGTTAAATGTAAAAAAAGATGGCTTTGGTTCAATCATTTTAGATCGAGTTCTTAAGCCAAAAGTATAGAAAACCGATTAAGCCAAAGTTTTATTTCCGAAGGACAGTTTTGACATAAATTCAGTAAAGTGTAACTAGAAATAGCCAAAAAATAATGATAGGAAAAATGCTGAAAAAATCAAATAGAAAAAAAGTAAGCTATGATTATTTTTCAGTTGCTTATGTAATAAGCCATTTTTGGAAAATAAAATAAAATCTCCGAAAGCAATAAATGTTCGATTGAATAAGTTCTTTTCTTGATTTAAGATCTAAAAGTGAAGAAAGAACAAAAGTTATAAAGAAAAAAGGATTTAGAAAAGGAGTAAAATTGACTTTCATTGTCGTGTTTGTTTGATGATATCGTGTCCGTGTTTCTACGGAAAGGGGGTGCAGTAGCTTCTGAGAGTAAAGACCCCTGAGCACTCAGAGGGCAGAAGTCTGACTTCTAACTCATATAAAGATGGCTCACACACTCGCTTTCACAACCCCTTTTTACAGGGGGGGGGACATTCACGTATCTCACTGATAGTTCACCGAACAACAATGCCCGAACTGGGACTCGAACCCGGGACGACCAAATCACGGGGGAGTCACACTACCCCTATGCCAGGATGCCGTCTGTTTGTTGGGTGTTCTTACTGTTTCCAATTTCTTGTTTTAATCAAACTGATCTCATTTTATGAAAGTGTTCGTTGTTTGCTTTTGGGAACTCCGAATGCTTTTTTACAAAACATTAGACACTCATTTTTAAATTAGAGGGTTTAGAAGACAGATGTTAGAATTTGAAATTGCGATCTTTCGCAAATTCTTAACTTGTGTCAACTGTTAATTGTGAAAAAAAGGGCTTTGGTTTAATCATTTGAGATTGATTTCTTAAACCAAAAATAAAGAAGACTGATTTAACCAAACTTTATTTGCAGAGGATATTTTTGACAGAAATTCAATAGAGTGTAACTAGAAACAACCAAAAAAAAAATAACGAGGGAAAAATGCTGAAAAAATCAAAATGAAAAAAACTTGGTTTGTTTTACAGTTCAAAATGTAATGAGCTATTTTTGGAAAAGAAAAAGAAAAAAAAATCAGAAAGCAATGAATGTTCGATTAAATCAGTTATTTTTCTGATTTAAGATCAACATTTAAGATCTGAGAGTGTTAGAAAGAAAAAAAGTTGTATCAGAAAAATATCATGCTAATTGCCAAAAAGCTCAAGAAAGAAAAAAAAAATATTATTTTCAATGCAGTTTCGATTTAAATATAGAATAACATCTAAAGTTTCTTTTCTTTGAAAAAGAAATCTTCTGTATCCACTTTCGAAATTCGAAAGAAATCTGTAAATACGGTGTTAAGTTCTTATATTAAATTTTATTCGCCTAGCCTTATGTCTTTTTGAATTATTTAATTCATGCTGGGATTGTTTTTCAGTTGATTATATATTAAGCTATTGTTGGAACATAAAAATCTCGGAAGGCAATAAAAGTTCAATTAATTGAGTTGTTTTTCTGTTGAAAACATTTAAGATCTGAAAGTGATATAATTGATGCAGTTTCGAAACGCTACAGAGAAAGCGCAAACGACATTCATTAAATCAGCAGAATTTCTAAATATATTTGCAAAATAAAATTTGAAAAACGTGCTTGATTTTTCTTTTGAAATTTTTATAGGCAACAATAAAATGATATTTATCGTTTGCATTTACAAAAATATTATGAAGTAAATATCAATGATAATCAAAACCGAATAGCACAATTTTAAATAGAATGTATCTTTTCATCTAAAGCGTATCAAAGAAATATGTTCTTTTCCCATAAATTCAGTTTGGAACATTATAAAAAAATATTATTGGATTCATGTCATAAAGCTTTGATTATAACCGAAAGAAATTCGATGTTGTTCACATCTAGACATGAATTTTTATTTATTTCAATTTATTATTTTACTTGTGGAATATGGCAGCGGTGTAGAAATACAAGTAGATCAAATTCTTAGTCACGTATTTCACAAAATATATTTAGAAAAAGGTTTGGAATTTTATTTCTTCATAGAGGAGCTTCTTTTCAAGTCTTAGAATTCTTTGAAAACTCAAGTCTTAAAAGTGTTTGGATCGACTTTTTGGAGCGAGAGACATGGTGTTCTTCAGATATTGAATAAAAACAGAATATTTTCAAGTACAACTCTATTCAATCCAAAAACTCTCAAAGTTTAGCTGAATTGTTTTCAGCACTTTTTTATTATTTAGACGATGACTTTTCTTAAGGTATCCGTCTGCATTGGAAGCACTGGTTATTATATGGTACATGCATATAAGCGTATATTTTTATCCACAATTTCTTTGCATCTCAGAATTGTTCTTTGATTTTGGTTCATTTCATTCATCATTGTGTTCTATAACTTGTGTGCAAGAAAACTAAGATCGCTGCACTACAATTTTGTGTATTATTTTAACCGTTTTAATTAAATTTAATTACAATTTAATACAAATTTTCTTATTTCTAAAAATATATTATATTTTCAAATACTTTTTATAATATTTTGTATTAAAATTGACATCTAAAAATCATAGTTTTAAATAGTTTTTAAAAAATAAATTTTTTCAAAATTTTTCCTTCAAATGTAGTTGGATACCTTAAACAATTTCGAAAGTATAGTTTTAGTTTTATGAAAGATTTCTCTTAGTAATTCTAAAATTTGCGTAAACATGCTAGCTAATACTACTAATAGATAAGTAGTAGTTTATAAAATATCGAAAAATCGTAATAACAAAAATAATTCTATTTTTCCTGATTTTTTTTTGAAATATATGATATATCTTAATTGCTTTTGACTATGGTGCAAAAGCAATATCAACCAATAAAACCAACTAATAATTTATTTTAAATTAGTATGTAATTGATTAAAAGTAAAAAAAAGTTAAAATAGGTTAATAAAACTAGATTAAATTTAAAAGAAAAGAACAATATCCCACAACTAACAGTAGCATCAAAATTTTGAAATGGTTTTCACTTTTCTTCATTTTATAAGCATGGAATGAAAACAACCATTAGTGGACAGCAATCAAGGTATGAAAAAATACGTTTGAAAACTTTTTAACTATAAATTATTATTTTCACCAAATATAAACTTCAGAGTAAATGCGAAACAACAAAGAAGATGATAGATTTAAATCATCATATGAAATTATAACTAAAGGTTTTGTCACTTCAAACATTCATGTTAGATTTCTTTTCCTTAACAATATTTTTTTAACTCCAAATATT